>JAUELF010280206.1:0-10463 GCA_031471495.1 Clinocardium nuttallii | reverse complement strand
CTATCATAGTGCAATTAAATATTACTTAGTTTACAGCTGTAAAACAGGGTAAGTAATCTGTATTTAGTAGTTGTGAGTTGAAAATCCAATTGAGAACTCATTTAATATGGAAATTGGGTACAACTGTAACTATATTTGAATAAAAACACAAAACTACGCTTTTTCAAAACAAATATCACCTCAGTGATGTCCTGGGCCGTAGAGTAGGTAATGTACCTTGTCAATATACATGTATAGTCAAATGCTCTTTTTAGATTTTAAACAAGACTGGCACCTATGAATCTGTCCATGATACAGGCAACATTTGTTGCCTGTACAGCAGAAGACATTTTTAAAACGCTGTGGGAAATGGAGATATTACTCAATTTCTTTGTTTCCCAAAATGTTTTCAGCTCAGTTTTAAAATCAAACTTTCAATTTTTCAATTTTTATCCACAGTTGTTTTCAAAACCTGTTCCTTCCCATAGACACATCTGCAGCAGACGACTTATGAAAAAACATTACGGCAAAAATAAATGAACACATTCATTTATAGAGATTTTTGTGAAGATGTTTTCTAAGTCGTCTCCAACAGATTTGTTGTTTGCTGGAATGGGTTAAAAAACCCTATCAGGTTTATTGCAAAAAATAATGGCTTTATTGTGTTTTATATTTATTTTATAAAGATGGAGATGTAGTTATAACTGCATTCGGAGACTAACTTGTACAGAATTGTAGATACGCGACAATACAGTATAAAGAGCTGGAATTGTACATACATACTTGTTAATTTGTGTGCAGGAACCTGTCTGTTTTTCAGTATTCAAGGCTTGTAATTTAGAAAACATAGTGAGAAAAACAATGTCCTCATACCATGTCATTTCTTTGTACGAGTCATGTTAATCGAGCCTTGTCTGAACTAGAAGGTGCAAGATGGATTTTGTGAACAGTGTAGAACCAGATCAGCTAGTGCATCCAAAAAGTATTGTCATTATCCATGCTGTTCACATGTTAGTTACGAAAACTTACAAGAAGCCTCTGTGAAGGTGTGTTAATTTTGATTAGACTGAACACATTTAGACAGACTGACTTGAATCTACTTTTTTGTGAAATGAGCCGTTCCAAGAGAAAACCAACATTATGGCATCTGCTTAATATATCGACCATATCAGCGTGCGCAGGCTGATCCAGGCCGACTCATTCCGTCTCGGAGGTATAGAAAAATGATTTTTGAAAACAGAAAATCACCAGGAAGTGAAACGTGTCTGTCCTGGTTAGTCTGCGTGGCATGCTTAGGTGGATCAGGGTCGACTCATTACGCAGAGTCCACAATGTTGGTTTTCTCGCGGGACGGCTCAAATGCCAATTTCTCATACATTAGCTCAATTTATTTCACTTCAATGTCTTTTTTAGCTCGCCTTGGTATAAAGTGCTAAAGGTGAGCTAATGTGATCACTGTGAGTCTGGCATTGTTTGTTGTCAAGAATTCCTTTAATCAACATCTCTTAAACTACTGGGTCAATTGCAGCCAAACTTTAATGGAGTAATCCTGTGATTATTATACCCCCAGATACATAGTATATGGGGGCTATATAGGAGTCACGCTTGACGGTCGGTTGGTTCGTTGGTCTGGACATTTCTTGTGAACACTATTTCTCAGCAACCCTTCATCAGAATTTAATATAACTTCACAAGAATGATTGATACCAACCCTACTTGTGCATATTGTGAGCGTGTTGCACTGGATTTATTTTTAAATGAGTTATGGCCCCTTGAATTTCTCATACATTACTGTGTCAGGGACCATCTTCAGTGATATTTTTAGTTCCTATTGTCTGTCTGTTAGTCAGTTTGCCATTAACTTTGTAAGAATGATTTCCTAAGTGTCAGAACTTGCCTAACCCCTTCCCCATGCGTCTGTATGTGGAAAAGGGTTAAAAAGCTTATGGGAAATTTGTAACCAGGATAGCAGGTAAGTGCAATGAAGTACCCTTAATTGGTCTTCATGTTGATTGAAGTTATCAGAAGTCATTCAA
This sequence comes from Clinocardium nuttallii, assembly GCA_031471495.1. Classification (NCBI taxonomy): domain Eukaryota; kingdom Metazoa; phylum Mollusca; class Bivalvia; order Cardiida; family Cardiidae; genus Clinocardium; species Clinocardium nuttallii. The sequence continues at coordinate 8,448 of JAUELF010280206.1, read as the reverse complement.
TCCTTGAAATAATAATAGTCATTCCTCTTATAGTTTAACATTCTTGAAATGGGGCGTCTTTGAGTAAATGGATTATTTTGATGAATGAAAGTTATCAATAGTATCTACATGTGCTGCATAACTATTACAATGGCCTTAATAAATTGCCCACATTTATGCCGATTTATTCAAATGAATAATATTTAGATTACCAAACCAAATAGAAATTAATAATAACAAAGGGAGATTTCCAAACTATGAAATAGATTTCAGTACCCCTGTGAAAAAGGTTCGTGAACTTCATGAATTCATATTCTACATAATTCATGAATTAGTTCATGAATTATGAAGTTCATGAGGCATATATTTTGCTTTTCATGATTTTCATGAACTTTTTGCATGAATAAATTCATGACGTTCATGAACCTTTTTCACAGGGGTAAGTCTCTACATCAATTGATTATCCAACTTTAGTGTTACAAAGCACGGAAAGTGTTAAAACACTAAAAGCTTATTGAAAATAGCTTTCATGAGATTAAAACCCCCATTAGCAAACTAAATTGAATGCAAACTAGTGATTTACTCTTTCAGTGTTATTTATGTATTTAATTTTGTAATTATAATGTTAGTTCAACCCTTTCAGCCATAATATAACTCCCTTCTATAGATAACCTTTTCATGGTCTGAAATATGGCTTCATACAACTCTGTTAACTTCTGTTATGGTCCTTAGTGTTCTGCCAGAGCTTAAACATAACAATCAGGTGGCATTTTCAAATTCTTAAGCTCTGAAGAATCTATAGAAATGAATGGTAAATCTAGTTTTGTTTATATTTACTTGATGGCAGAAAATATTCGGCAACCAGTTTTCAGAAAATGCTTGGAAGAGATGATTTCATTCTGTCATTTTATCATTAGAACATCATCCAAGATGATTATCAAAATAGACAGCTTCTGGTATTTTGTTAACCTACATCCTTGATTATTACCAAAAAAGACAGCCTCGGGTAATTTGTTATCCCCCCAACAAAGGCAGATGGGATATTGGTTTGGCAGTGTCCGGCCGTCTGTCCAGATCCAAGGCATTGGTTTGATGGACTTGTTAAAGATATATGTGGAAATGTTAACAGCCAAACTTGATTATGATTGCCACAGGAACTCTATAGAGTTATGACACCTTGAACTTGTATTGTATATGAATTGTAAATCATAGTTTATATCATCATTACCTTGTGAAGACTAGAGGTCACATTTTACATCCAATCTTTTTGAAAGTTCATCACAAAACTAGATCACTGTCAAATTTAAGAAAAACTTTGTAAACACACATTAATTTCGATGTCTCATTTTTTCTGTCAAATCATCATGCATCAGATCATGTTTCAAATCCAACTCTGAAGTTTTAAACTAGGTCACAATCTTAGAAAAATCATCTTGAAAAAACCCAACATCATAACATCAATCTCAATAAAATCCAGGTCAATTTGAAACTTGGTTGCATGGGTTCAAAAACCAAGTATAATGGTTAAATCTTAAGAAAAAATCTTTTGAACAACACTCTGGAGGCCATATTTGTCATCAAAACATTCATCCTCATCAATTTTGTCAAATTTGAAACTAGGTCAAATTGCTACAAAAACCTAAAACTTCATAAAACCCTGTGAACGCTAGAGGCTATATTTTTCATCCAACCTCACTGTACATGAATATTGATCAAAAAATTTATATCAAATCTAATTCATGTTTAAAACTTGGTGCCTCAGTCCAAGTTTTAGCAATCTTTATGACATTTGGTCAGACTATTTGTTGCAATGATACTTAGACCAAGTTTGAATACGGGTCATGTCTGTGAAAAAATGGATCACTAGGTCAACTTTTACCAAAAATATTGTGGACATTTTAAAGGTCATACTTTTGACTCTAGAATGATGAAACTGTCAATATGACCATGGTGATCAGATGAGCATTGCAGGGCCACCATGACCATTGTTTTAGTGACTGGTATACCACAAGAGTACTTTTACAATTTTCCTTAAGGTAGGGTATCTCAAATCAACAAATATACATGCTAACCTTTGGCAAGAACAAAGATCTTCAAAGTTATACTTTCATTGTAAAGGAAGGTTTATCAAGCTGCCTCTTGAAGATGTTCCGTCTGTTAACAGAAACAGTGTGTATATCCTGTTTTCATTTAACCATCAGAAATTTATAGCTCTCATAAATTCGTTTACATAGCAATAATTTGAACAAACAAGGAATTCTTTATGTAATGAATTCAGAGTCAAATTAAAATATTTTCTTATCATGAAGAGGCCATTATCTTTACATATTAAACACAATGACTGACAGCTTTATGGCTATGCACGTTTTTAAGATCTTAGTTGTGAACCAAGTCATGAAAAACAGAATATTCGATATGGTCATTCATAGATCTTAATTGTGAACCAAGTCACGAAAAACAAAATATTCGATATGGTCATTCATATAATATGTACATCTTTTCCTTGCAACTCTTTGAATTCTTATTTGCCTTTCTGTAGTATCGATAAACAAACAGTTTCATTCTCATCTTACCATACATGTATCATAGAAACAATGATTCTGCAAGAAAATGCCCAAAAACCTGCAAGATACACATGATTGTACAACTGTTTGTGTTAACTTATTCCATACACACCTTTGCTAACTCAATTAACCTATTAATTTATTAAATCTTCTATAATTTCTTGGTATAGTTATTTGCTAAGTCTATTGCAGTGTCTTATCTAATTATAATTCTTCTAAACTCTGGACTTGTTCCGGCTCATCAGGAACAATCAACATTCTTTTTTCAAGATGAAGCACCAAACCTAGACTGTGGAATCTTTCATTTCAATATTTCACAGACCTTGCATTGATATTTTTTTAAATCTACAAACGTCCAGACATCTCTCTAAGCGCGAAATGAATATGGAGCTAAGGCTATAAAATCAAGATATTTGGAGTAATGCTGATATTCAAATAATTAATACTTTAACCCTTTCCCTCATATAGACGCTTTCTGACGCCTCTGCAGCAGACGGCTTTTTGAAAACATAGTGACAAAAGAAGAAATTACTCAAAATGAGCAATTTCTCCTTTTGACACTATGTTTTCAACTTTTAGTCTTGGGTTTTCCATTTTCAATTATAGAGATTTTCTATAATTTGACAAAATATGTATAAAATTATCTGCTGGAGAATTGTCGTATGAGGGAAAGGGTTAACATAAGGAATTGATACTATAGTCTACAAAAATCCTGCTTCTTCAATTACAAAATAAATTTTAAAGATTCTACAGAAAGATTAACAAAATTCAGTTTGTTGATCTAGTTATAAAGATCAGCAGCATCATATTATCAAATAAAGATTCTGCAACAGTCAGATTTCCTGTCAGTCTTAATGCTTTCTTGGAGATACTGCAGCTCAACTATTCCTCAAGAATTCTGAACAAAAATTGTTCCAGTGTACCTTCGTTGTGTATTATAACCCTTTCCCACATACAAACAATCTGCAGCAGACGACTTTGAAAACATACCCGAAAATAATTGGAAACTCCCTTCAAATGAAAGTACAATAATTGAATCGAGTTGAGAACATGGTGAGAAAAGGAGAAATTTCTTTTTTTGAGCAATTTCTTCTTTTGTCACCATGTTTTCAAAAAGCTGTCTGCTAGAGAGGCGTCAGAAAGCATCCATAATATTATGCGGGAAAGGGTTAAACACTCCATGCATCAGTATTCCAGTGCTTTAGTGTCATTCCAGAGATATATCATCGGAGATATTTAATGCCAAGTCAGCCCTCATAAAACATATTGAAATAAGTGGTTTTAACATTTGCAATATTTTACGAACACAGATTTGAAAAGATATTCTGTAAAATAAAGAAGACACTTAACCCTTATATATAACCAGACACATACAACATCTGAAGGCAACTATTTTTGTTGTTGAAAAGCTTGTGAGAAAGGCAGAGGCATTTCAATTAGATAATTATTCATTTTTCACGTACAAAAAAACTGCAGAAGACGACTTTGAAATAACATTGGCAAATATATGGATAATATGAATAATATTGAAAAGTTTCTAAAACACAGAGAGGCAAAACGGTTTCAAGATTTGCTGTATGTGGTCATCATATACAATTAATCTGCAGCTGAAAATCTTTGAAAACATCAGGGCAAAAATAGTGAAAATATCATCAATAAATGAAAGAATTATAATTAAATACAGTTGAAAACACAATGGCCAAAAAAGAGAAATTGCTTATCATAAGCAATTTCTTCTTTTACCACAAAATGCTTTCAAAAGTCGTCTGCTGTAGAAGCGTCAAAATGTGTCTGTTAGTGGGAAAGGGTTTAACTTATATAATGATTTCATCGTTCATATGTTTGTAATTCTTTAGTATGTTCTTTACTCAACAGCTCAACAAAAATATGCAAATGAATTGATGATGAGCACCATAAATACACCTGCAGTACACCTGTAGAAATATTCAGATTCAGCTTTCCTTCAAACTGCGAGACACTTTCTGATGCCTCTGCAGCAGACAACTTTTTAAAACATAGCGGCAAAGGATATATTGCTAATCATCCTTTTGCCTCAATATTTTCAACTTTATTCAACAATCATTTCATTTATAGAATTTTTGATATTTTTGCCAACATGATTTCAAAGTTTTGTGTCACAGATTTGTTGCATTTCAGAAAGGATAATATAATGACATTTCTTCAGTCGTAATCTTTGAACTCAATTAAAAAATGACTTATGGAAAAGCTTTATTTTTAAAGCTTATAAGATATTGTAGAAAAAGAAAACAAAAGCTCTTTTCAAGAAATGTCACCGTTTTCCTCAACGGTGTCTACATCAGAAAAGGGTTATACAGTCGAACCTAAAGACCACCTTGGGATAGGCATTCCCTGTCTTTGGCAACCACACATTTAGTTACCCAATTACTCATTTTCTTTTTAAATGACCCTGTAATTAAAGACCACCTGTGAACAAAGACCATATTGTTGTGTTCTTGTGTGTGGTCTTTATACACAGGTTCCCACTATATTATATTTATAAACTATAGTAATATGTTATACAAACCCTTTCATGTACTCAAATCCATGCAGACACACAAGAATGTTCCCAAAGGCATCCACTTTGAGTAGGTTTCCATACAACTGGTCAAACCATAGACCTCTGAAAGTAAAAAGAGAAAGAGAAATTAAGTTTTTATTTTTTAATCATTTAACATGACATTAAGTCATGATTGCGAAAGGGTTTGGAATTAGCAAATTTGCTAATTAAAATGGGTACTTGCTACCTACCTTAAAAGTCAGTAGCAAGAACTTGCAACCTGAAAGAAATGGCCCAGTTTCGTTTTTTACAGGATGTTTCTGTTCCTATCTGTGCATAATAAATTTAAATTACACACTCTTTTATCAATGTGTACAAACAAATAATTCTGTAACAGACGACTTTGAACATATTTTGTCAAAAAACGAAAATCTCTTTATTGAATGGACAACCTATAACTAAAAGTGGAAAATATTGTGGCAAAAGGAGAAATTGGTTTCTTATGAGCAATTTCTTCTTTTGTCACTTCGTTTTCTAAAAGCCGTCTGCTGCAGAGGTGTCATCAGAAAGCGTCCATATGAGGGAAAGGGTTAAATTCGGTATCAAAATTATTTTTCCACATCTTACATTATTACTTCTGCTCGAAATTTAATTTCAGGGAAACAGTTGGGAGTACAATTAGTCTGCAGCAGACATGGAAAAGCTCTATAAAATGGCAGTATAATTAATAACAAGAATTGAAAACATTGTGGCAAAAAAAGAAATTGCTCATGTTTTGAAAAGTCGTCTGCTTCAGAGGCCTCAGAAAGCATCTATATGATGGAAAGGGTAAATGACACTTGGGTGATACCTATCTCTTATAAGTATGCCATAAAATTGCCTAACCAAAGGAAGCAAGCATCACTTCAGCTTAATGGTTGGGAATATAATAATTTTTAATGACTGCTGCATTAATGGAAATGTTTTCTGTCATTTCATCAATCCTTATTTTGGCCCAGATTGCAGTGATTGTCATTTATTGCTTCTTAATCTTTGCAGATGTATTCCAAAGCCTAAGGAGCAGATGGTTTTTGAAATCATTGTGTCAAAAATAGAAATTGCTCATATTGAAATACACACATTTGCTTCCACATCTGTGGAAGTTGTCGTGGTTTATTCTTGATTCACCAAACAGAAATTTCAACTATAAGTCTCTAGCACTTATATCTTCCTAGAAGCTATTAATCAAATTGTGAAAGACATTTTACATGCAAGAAAGTGCAGTAAAGTGGCACTTGTATGACTAAATGTGTTGAAATATATTTATATTACTTGAGAAGTGTGGAAATTTATTGGCAGAGATTTTAATGAGCTTGCCGAGTTACCACTTATGTCATATTTTTTTAATTGGATTCTTCATGGATTGAAATTCATATAGATGGTAAAAAAAAATCTGAAAAAGGAAAATTAGAAATAATAATTGACACCCATTTTCTTTTTTCCGGACAATATTTCCATACTATCAAAGCTTAGTACACTACTAAGAGAAGTTATCAAATTTCATGGCTTATAATAAAAGAGTAATTGTTTTGGGTAACTTGTGGTAAGGACCATAATAAAGGTATCCAAATCCTTTGTTTTTATCAAGTTAACTATAGCTGCCTTTATTTATTTGCAAACAATGCAACCACATCCCTTGCCCAGGGAAATGTCAAAAGTTATAGATGATTGATTGTAGACATTCATTTGTCTACTGGTATTCATTCTCCTGTTTAAGATGTTGACACCTCCCAACATTGACTCACAATTTATGCTTAATAAAGTATTAACTGGATTCATTTAACCTTTAACTGATGTGTTGTTTTGATTAAAATCATTGTTATTTTTATTGTTTAACACTTTCACAGATGTAGCCGATTTTTGTCGCCTTTGCATCAAACAACTTTTGAAAACTTTGTAACAAAATAAGAAAATGAGCAATTTCTCCTTAACCCTTTACCACATATAGACGCTTTCTGACGCCTCTGCAGCAGACGGCTTTTTGAAAACATAGTGACAAAAGAAGAAATTGCACAAAACGTGTAATTTCTCCTTTTGCCACTATGTTTTCAACTTTAAGTCGTAGGTTATTCATTTAATTACAGAGATTTTCCAGTTTTTGACAAAATATGTTCAAAGTCGTCTGCTGCAGAATTTTCGTATGAGGGAAAGGGTTAACACGTTACCACATACACGAAAGCTTCAGCAGACGACTATGGACAACCTCTAATAAAATGAACGGACAATTAATTAATTATTTTAAAAGTTGAAGTCATTGTGGCATTAAGAGAAATTGCTTACTATGAGCAATTTCTTCTTTTGGAACAATGTTGTCATGAAATCATGTTCATCAATGGGAAAGGATTAACAAAGTTCAGCTCTTAACACGCATTTACTAATTGCCTTTTTTTTTTCTTCAGAATCTGATGCGGTCAAACAATCCAGATCTGCCAGCAGAAAGAAAACCGGAGATGATAAAAAAAGAGAAAAACACGACAAAATGACAAAAATCTTTGCCTGCAAGATCTGCTTGAAGCTGTTTAGCTCTAAACACAGTCTAACCACACATCACAATAAACACCTGGGTGTCCAGTACAGCTGTGATCAGTGTGGATCATCCTTCACATCAAAACACTCGCTGAAGGTTCACACGCTGCGACACAAAGATCTAAAACCTTGGACATGTGATCTCTGTGGGGCTCAATTCTCACAAAACGGGCATCTAAAACGGCATATAAAAATACATTCAGGTAAATACATTTTGAGTTATCTCAGGAAAACAAGGGTATTGTGGCATTTGTGCGAACAATGAAGACTTAGATGTGCCAGTGCAGGGTGCAGTCTTCTCTCTCTCTCTGCGTATATGCATATTTGTATTCACTTTCCCACCCGTAAATTGCATGTTTTGAGCAATTTCTCCTTTTGCCACAATGTTTTCCACTTTATGTCATAGGTTATCCATTAAATTATGGAGATTTTCCATTTTTTGACAAACTATGTTCAAAGTCGTCTGCTGCAGAATTGTCGTATGAGGGAAAGGGTTAAAAATGATTTCCACTCCAGGGGTCTGAGACCGTGAGACAGATGAACCAGAAGAGTAGCCACTGCTACTGACATATGTTCATTGACATCAAATTCATTTTGTTTGCAGCGGCAATACATGTATTAGCTTATCGGGCAATGTTGCGTACAAAGGAAGTTTCTATCAGCACTGATAAATCCTTGATAACTTGTGATCCGTCTTTGTTTATACTACATTGTTAATCCTTGAATATGCACAACATATAATTAACCCTCATACGACAATTCTGCAGCAGACGTCTTTGAACATATTTTGTCAAAAGATAGAAAATCCATATAATTGAATAG
>JAUELF010280195.1:0-10464 GCA_031471495.1 Clinocardium nuttallii | reverse complement strand
ATCCTCACGATTGTCTACGAGTTGTGACGAGTTATTAACGGATACCAACGAGCTATTTACGGATGCTTGCGATTGACACGAGTTGGCGATCCGTAAGGACTCGTAAGAAAATCCGTGTATGTGAATGGGGTCTAATAACGATAGAGCAAGTATATATAGGAGCTTCATGTCTACGGAAAATCGTAAAATATCTGTAAACAAAAATATACAGCACACTATGGCCATAACTAGCGATTTAAGAAATATTTGACTAGACGTTGATGATGTTCAACTGGTGTTTTTGCATGACCTCTAAATATTTAGAATCCGTATTGTTGTCGTCATGACGAACGGGACATAGTATCAAATATATACCCTCAATGTCATTCATTTTTTAATCATTTTGTACGAATATTAGTTAACAAAAGTTATACTGCACTTAAAAACCATAACTATCGAGTTTACAAAAAAAAAATGACTAGACGAAGATAATTTTTAATTGGTATTTTTGCATGACCGCTATTTAATACATATCCAAAACAATCAGGATAAGTTCTAATAGCCCTTTCCCACATACAGACACTTTCTGACGCCTTTTCAGCGGACGACGTCTAAAACATTTTGACAGAAATTGATTATTTTGTAAGAATATTAGCTAACGAAAAACATACTGCACTTTTTTATCCATTAATATCTAGTTTAACAATAATTGACTAGACGATGATAATTTTTTTAATCTGTGTGTTGTGCATGACCGCTAATATACATATCCAAAATGGCCCATGTAGCGAGTTTGGGTCATTTCAGAAAAGCTTCATAGGTTGTTTTTTTTTCTCTGCGTGTCACCTGTTACCTATGCACGAAATAGGAACACATATATAATATATTATAACTTTACAACGTACAAAACGCTTTCTGATGACTTTGCAGTAGTCGATGATTGAAAGTATTGTGGCTCAAAATTACCAATTGTTATACATTCATTTTTGTTTAGACCTTTTAAAAGTCGTCTTCTGCAGAATTGTTATCGGTGGGAAAGGTTTGAACTTTTTAATGAGCTAAAATATATATCATATAGTTGGAAATCGCGTTGTTTCAAACAGTTTCTCTACAACATTTCGTTCTTCTCCGTTGTTTAGTAGTTCGATAGTTTGCCTTGGGTGCGAGAGAAACCAGTGTTTAGTCCCAGGTTGGGTCATAGCGAATGGTAGCAATGACTTATTTCCTCCTTGGCGCTCAGGGTTGCAGGGAAAGCATTATACTGTATGTACCGGTATGTCAGATAAGGAATCGCCATGAATTAAGTGAAAGACAAAGAAGCAAATATATCTAATGTTCATGCATTCCAAGACAAACACTTTACAAGACCCCATTTTGCATGACGTGGTACACATATTTATAGTTTAATCTGCCTGTGTCCTAATGCAATGCAGATGAGAACCATTGCACACCAATCTCGCGCATGCATACGATGCCAACCATCGTAAATCAAGAGCGCTTCATTCCCTACGGACAAGTCTTTGCACATCAAATGCGCACGTGGAGATGATTTGGTCCGTGTCACGCGAGAATTTACATTCGTTAGTGGTTTACCCCCTTCTCAAACGTGAAGCTGCATTTTGAGGCATCTTCAGCAGACGACTTATTAAATGAATTATTGCGACACTATCTTCATTTCTCATGCTGTTTTAACTATATTAAATAATTTAAACATCTAATATTAAGAGATTTGTTTTCATCAGTTTGCCAATATAAACTTAAAGGTCGTCTGCTACATATTGGGTAGTATGTGCAAAAGGTTAGACTCAAATGCATTTCCGATCACATGTCAATCATGAACGACTTATTCTGTAGTTGAGCCATTGTCACTCTCTGTAAGAGTCGACACTGTGTGTTTGACCAAACGGTGAGCGTTTTGAACGAGATCAGTGCATGGGGGCCATCGTCAGTTGCCTGCATCTTTGATGAACTCTTTCAGCGCCAACGGCACTATTGAGTTTTGTGCAAACACTACAGATTCATGTGAGTCAGCTCGTAACGAACTGTAACACCTGAAATCAGCATCGTCTGCCTTTTAGTCATCAAAATAGTCCATACAAATTATTGCATGAGAAATGGGGATGCCCTATTATGAACATGGACTAGTCTACTTTAAACAATCCGCCGCTGAAAGAGTTAAAGCTGAATATGTGCGATAAACTTTACTCACGACGTGACTAATCTCCGAATGGCTTCTGCTGACTTTACTTCTTGCTTGTTTTTCAAACCTCCAATCTCAAAACATTGTTTATCAAGATATGTTAACAGTTTGAGATGATATTTTATTTTATTTTAAAACCCCGCAGTGCGAAGTTTTCACGATGGTGCATGCTCGAACTGTCTATAAACACATCTATCTAGCAGATGACACATGCTCACCACCGATGGAAACTCACAACAATAAACCTGGAAGACTCAGGGTTAAATTGACACTGCAATTCTCATCTGGCTAATGGAAATCGACAAGTGGGAAGGTACACTAGCCGGTCATTTAGTAAGGTCGCCATAGACACGGAATTCTGAAATTGACGGACATAAATAAAATATTCTTTTTCTGGAAAACGTGTTAATGTCTGCCAAAAGCGTCCATGCGCCATGTTCAATTTGATTGTAAAATAGTGATGTTTCAATTCATCGGGTCTTCGGAGAAAAAATATTTTGTCCGGGGATTAATATTGAAAGAACCGCTGATGCGTTGGAATAAGGTAATGTCCGTGTGTCATGTGATCAATGATATTCTGGATCTTCAGGTACCATATACCAACGACCCAATGAATGTTATCGGTTTGCTAGCGAATTCTGAACTGAACGGAGCTAACATAAAAAAAAGAACGTTACGCTTATATACATTTGTCTCTTTTGTAATGCGCTTGGTGCCGATTTCAACAAGTTTTCAGTAATATCACGGCACTTTTCTTGGGTACATAGCCAGAACTACTGGTTGATTTATCCCGACACTAGCGCATCAATCTAAATGATATTTAATGATTTGAGGTTTAACGCCCTTTTCAACAATGTTTCAGTCATATCACGGCGCCCAGATCACCTTCTCATGAGTTTCCTGGTTTTATCACACCAGAACTCTACACAACATGATTTCAGTAATTGGCTGCTTTTCCACATAGACTGTGAGCCCATTGGTGAAAGACAACTGACGCTTGTCACAATGACTTTTGTCAAACGTGGGAAAGAATATATGCCGAGCTGGGGCTCAAACTCACAATCCCTTGGATGTCATCCCGCGTTGCTATCGAAGGACCTTCCGGGGCTCGGCTAATCATATTTATTTAAGGAAGATTGATTGGGAAGCTGCTACTACCATGTGTGTAAAGTCTTTACTATTACCGAACCGGGGATCGAACCCTGATCTCCCATTTTCAATCAGGCATTATGCACCAGGAAGAATTCACCAGGCGAACACAATGGTTACCGTTGTTTTGGACCGAATAGGACAGGGAATACTAAAAGTGATCAAAGCAATCGTTTCCAGTGCATTCTATTCACATTTACCTTGAATTTAAACTGAAGGTTATATATTCAATGCATTCTGGTGATGGTATTATACACTAATTTCTACCTAAACAACGGTTTTTTATGAAATATTTGGCTTTAAATCGTCATGACAGTGGGTGTATCTGGCATAAGTTGACCTAAAGACACCTACCAGACATGTATCAACAATTTAGAAAAAAATAAAAAATGCTCATATAGAATATTATAAAACATGCATGTTAATTTAACCAATTAGTCCATATACTCTTTTAACATGCATTTCGCTAATTTCCTATAACCCACACAATGATCATTTAATGTTGACACATATTTGATTGAGGTAATCTTTGCAGAAAGGGAATCGATGGACAGCGATACATGTATACCAATACAGTCGAACCTGTGTTAGCGTTCACCTCTGTTATGCAGCCAACTTGTATTAAGCAGCCTCTTGAAAATTAACTAAAACAACATTTTCTTCTTTATTTGACTTGTATTAAGCAGCCACCTGTGTTCAGCAGCCACATTTTAACTCTCCCTTGGGTGGCTGCTTAAGACAAGTTTGACTGTATATCATTGACGTCTTTAACCCTTTCCCACATATAACAAATATGCAGCAGTCGATTTTTAAAACATATAGGTTGAAAATGAGGACACATTCTATAGATGAAAGTATAATAATAAAAGAGTTGAAAACATCTTTGCAAAAGGCGAAATTGTCCGGTTTGAGCAAGTTCCCTTTTCGCCAAAAATGTTTTCATAAGTCGTCTGCTACAGAGGCGTTAATTAAAGATGTTGTAATAAAAATCACGAACCATTTGATTGTCTCCAGCATGTAGCCTCCAACATCTCTATTATTGTAAACCGATTAACCCTTTCCCTCATACAACAATTCTGCAACAGACGACTTTCAACATATTTTGTCAAAATATGGAAAATCTCCATAACTAAATGGATTACCTATGACTAAAAGTGGAAAACATCGTGGCAAAAGGAGTAATTCAAGAAGCCGTCTGCGATTTGCTCAGTCTCGATTCATTTTCACCGTCGGAAAACTTGAAATAGACCCGTATTGCATCCTCCAATAAGTAACTTAAAGTGTAGCCCCACTAAATAATCGTCAATGAAATGAAATTATTTAAGACATGATAGACGTTGTTTGGGATTTTGTAACGTTATTTCTGTTATATCACGGCAACAGTTCACGTATGCATGCTCTCTGAGTAAACACACCAGTACAAGGGAAGAAAATGTGCCTTACACAAGGGCACTGCACCATGACCACAGCACCACGACTCGGGATCGAACCCAGGACGACCGGTTCCAAATCCCTGACGATAGCAACTCGGCCACGGCTGATTCCATAACACAGGAGCGGCAATAAGACCCACAATCGTCAGACACGACTACTATGTATTGATAATGGCGGCCTCATTTTAGTCCGCCAAGTTCGCAAATATAAAACTACCGGAAATAAAACAACGTACGCTATAGTATGCACTATACAATCAGAATAATTAAATAAGATTATTTGCCATTCTCTATCAACTTCAGTACAAAATAAGTGCTACTGATGCTAGAACGTCCAATGAGTATTTAAACCGGCTTCATTCCTCGCGCATCAGGTGTATTTATAAACAAGCTGCATCAGAAGAAAGTGGGTTCTCTTACTCATATGAACATAGATATTACATCGTTAACTCTACACAATAAGAAAGGGATACCTGGAGATAACCCAAACCTTTATTCTCTCAATGAGGAACCGTAGTCGGTTATCTGCCCCTTGTTTAGCAGGTACTCGTTAGGTCGTGTTGACTCCGAACGGGTCCTTCCTTGACAACATTTTGTTTATACACATCGGTTTGGGTTACGAAGATTAAAACATTTCGTCTCACAATATCCATCTTGTATTATATAAAGAAGAGATATACTTATTAGAAAATGAATATAGTTAACATTCTCGGTCAATCTTAAGGCAAAATACCGGCGTAAAAAATAATCTGAAACTGGGTGAACAAATAGAATAAAAAGAGTAAGTTTGCCCTTTACTTAAAAACTAACCCAACACTGACGCAGAGGGAATGTCTTATAAATATAAGGGTTGCCGGATTGTCGCCCGGTATGTCCCGGTTGATGTTTCGGGAGAAATCTGTCAAACCAGAAAGACATCCGCCGGTGGCACTCTGGAACAACGACAAGAACGTGAGAATGCAATTGAATTTTTGGCAAAAATATCCCTTATCATACCGGTATACCAGCTATTTTTCACCGGAAGATACCGGACCAAAGGCGTGACAGTGAGAATGAGGTTTTAGATTCTGAAGACAATAGACATATTTGCATCTGAGGAACACATAAATGGCATGTTTCCGCCCTATTTCCAAGGAACTCGTATTCAAATTTAAATATAACCCCTCTCGCGTATTGCGACTTGAATTAGGTGACTTTCAATTGAAAGCATTACATTCATTTAATGGTTTTCGCTACTTCTAACAGTGTTATACATTTATTCCTGGTTGCTTTAAGCACTTTGATAATTTAGCTGACACTGTATGACGATGATTATTCTAATTGTCCAGAAATGTAGGCGTTTGTGTGTGACATAATGACTAGGTCAATTATAAAGAAGTCACCATACTAACCGTCAAAAGCAATACACACACACATCTATAATCAAATGGCACGTACCGTTATGGCGCCAAGGAGGGAAAGCCATTACGTTCATTCTTAAAGTATTTGGTATGACGCGGCCAGGGATCAAACGCACCCGATGCCGATGATCTGCCACTTCACCACCGAGGCAGTCAGATGTATCGAACTTGGCGTGTATGCCGTAGGTCAATCTAAACTACTTACTGTGCATTAAATGACGAAAAACACTTGTAATCAACGAATTATAAACGAAAAACGAATTAAAATTACGTCATGGTTCCAGTACCTGTGTGTGTACTATAACTTTATATGTAAGGTCTTGATGCGTCTTTGAACAATACGCTTAAAAATGGTGCAATTGCAAGAAAATGAATATTGTTTACGCTACTTTAAACACTTTTCCATTTCATCCTTGATGGTTCAAACACTTTGTTAAGCGAGCCGATCCGTATAACGATGACTGTTGTAATTGTCCAGATATCTTTCTTTTTATCCCAGACATCTCAGCTGCCATGATATAAACCCCGATAAACAATTTACATACTAGCAGATGACAATGAGAATATAACAGCAGGTAAACGTTAACCATGTTCCTCATTAATCAAAACTGCAGTAAACAACAACGAAGGCATGAATAGATAAATATAGACTACTAGTTGTAAACAGTGTTGCAAGAAATGAGAAATGCTTATTAGAAATATTGAAAATTATTGAATATAGTTGAAAACAGTGTGGCAAAAGTAGAAATATCTCATCATGAGGAATTTTACTTTTTGCCTCAATGTTTGCAAAAAAACTTCTGTTTCAGATGCGTCAAAAACCTTAAAACCATTTCGCTACCAAATGCAATGTTGAAGCTTTCGAAACTATACGGGTTCAGGTAGGACAGATCCTAACGAGCTGTCTCTCGAAATCTGCACTGATTGGCACTTCGACCTAACATTTTATCAAATTTCGCGTTGGTTGAACAACGGAGTGGTCCAATGTTCAACATGGAAGAGTCGACTTTATGAAAATCAGCAGTGAAGAGTTAAAAGAAAGATGAGCCGTCCCGCGAGAAAACTAACATTATAGCCACTGCGTAATATATCGACCCAGACCAGCCTGCGCGGCATGTTGGTGTTCTCGCCAGACGGCTCAAGTATATTTACTTCACCTGATCCAGGTGTCTGTCATGATTTCCGGCACCAATGTACCACATAACGTTATGTCTGTCATGGTTTCCGGCACCAATGTACCACATAACGTTTTGTCTGTCATGGTTTCCGGCACCAATGTACCACCTAACATTCTGTCTGTCATGGTTTCCGGCACCAATGTACCACATAACATTCTATTTGTCATGGTTTCCGGCACAAATGTACCACATAACATTATGTCTGTCATGGTTTCCGGCACAAATGTACCACATTACATTATGTTTGTCATGGTTTCCGGCACAAATGTACCACATAACATTCTGTTTGTCATGGTTTCCGGCACAAATGTACCACATAACATTCATTCTTCCCAAGACAGTTACCTTTCTCCTGCACATGTAAATGTGTTCAGGGAGACGAATGGACCTTTAACCTCATATGGTATTGTAAGAATTGTCAACTTGAAAACATCTGAGGAAGGAAGGATTTCTACCGCTGCCAGATGTTAACAACATGTTTTCATTGTAGAACAACACCGTCGTCATAACTTGACGCAGATCATTGAAAGGCTACACGGGGTATTGTAAATAACTTAATGACAAGGATTACTTAAATACAAGTGCATACTTAAACATTCCATGAAACATTGTGACGATCTGTTTGACTCCTTCCCCTTTCCCTCATGCAACACATTTTGTGCAGACGAATTCGCTTATAATTTCTAGTTCGTATTGCTTGTTCAGGAGAGTTAATTATATATAATAATAATAAAACCGATAGACTGGCGATATTATAGTTTTAAGGCCGCTTGAAAACTAACGGAATGAAAAAACGTATAAATGTTGGATTTCTTAATGGATTTCCTATTGGATAATAAATTCAATATGATTAATTAAGGAGACGCGCTATTCTCTCTTTACCCGCACAGACATAGTACTACTCATTGTAGAACTTACTTCAAGCGAGTATGTCATGCTGGCTTCACTCCCTGGATCAGGTATACACCATTGGTCCAATCAGGCTAAATGGACCTGGTATAATCTGCCAACAGTGAAGACACCCTCGTGTGTGTACGCATGCGCACGAGAAAAAAAACCCATTGTGGACTCTGTGTAAAGTGTCGACCCTGATCCGCCTAAGCATGCCGCGCAGGCTTATCCGGATAGACACTTTTCGCCTCTTGTCGTTTTTTCTGTTTCAGGAATCATTACTCTATACCTCTATCCCCCTGAGGCGGAATGTGTCGGCCCGG
The DNA here is from genome assembly GCA_031471495.1 of Clinocardium nuttallii. Taxonomy (NCBI): domain Eukaryota; kingdom Metazoa; phylum Mollusca; class Bivalvia; order Cardiida; family Cardiidae; genus Clinocardium; species Clinocardium nuttallii. The sequence continues at coordinate 1,911 of JAUELF010280195.1, read as the reverse complement.
GTCAGTCTACGCGGACATCGCAGGCTGATCTGGTCGGCACATTACGCAGATGCCATAATGCTGGTTTTCTCGCGAGACTTGCATACGAAAGCCGAGTTCCATACTTACATATTTTGCAACTTTAAACAATTTCATTAATTTGTTCACGGATGGTTCAAGGACTTTGATAAGTTAGCTGACTTTATTATGTTTCTGTCGCGTCTCGTGATTTGTCGGTATTGATGAATTCAGAACAGGTCCGACTGAAGATAGCTTGCAGATGACTAGATAATGAGGAGTTAACTAATCTCTCTCTTATATACTCCTTATTTCCTCTTTTACAGGGATTACATAATGTGATAAATGTATGAACGGAATCAATAATTATCAAAGTAGAGACATAAAACAAGAAAGAAAAAGAAGGGGCAAATAATGATTATGATCATTGTTATTATGATGATATGGGTGACATACATATGAACATAAACATGCACACAATTATCTAGCTAATGTGCATATTCATGGGCACACGGAAGTCTAAAAATTCGTTACTGCAACTCGTATGTCGGACATGTGCAAGTGGAAAACTGAAGGGGTCCTGTCGAAACAAAATACATGATGCCAACAACACGTCTATTGTCATTTTGCAATTGTTTTAACCTATGCTGATGGTACTCAAATGAATCTTCTCACTTTTGAGTTCCCTAAACATATGGTTTGAGAATCAAATAAGAATTTTAGAACATGATAAATGGCCCTTATATATTACATTATGAGTGCATGTGTTACCATAACTCAATGCTTCGTGTTTTAAATTATTGTTATAACTCAAAGTCAACCGATACTGACTTCGGGTGAGACAGCTCGTTACAAGCTGATTCACATCAATCGGTATTGTTTGCAAAAAAACCCTCAATAGTTCAAGTGTCACTGTAAGAAGACCGTTCATTCTCTGTCTATCAGCATTTAATATAATGAATTCAGGCAAGCGTATCACGTGTTGCCTGTTAACCAGGTCATAAAATTCTTGTCACACAATTATCGTCTCACTGGGACAAATCGTTTGAATCCCGACACTATAGGGTTTATTGGAGTGTTAACGATTTCTCGGAAAGGGGCAGAATTAAACGCCTTCAAACTCCTTCTTTTCACTCAATATTTGCAATTCACGTATATCTTAATAGTCGATCGTTGACATGTTTGCCTCGGATATCTCAGTGAACGTGACGTAAACCCAAGTTTAAACACATTAGATTTAGCAGCAGAGCAAATGGTGAAATAAGAGATATTGCGGGAAATCAGAATTAAGTCCTCTTGATTGAGGTGACTGTCATGGTTTCCGGCACCAATGTTACACACAACATTTTCTCCAGGAAATTAACATTTCACCTGCACATTGAAATTAGTTCTTGGAGACGAATGGACATTTTACTTGATCAATGTGATATTAACCGTTCCACGAGAAAACCATCATTATGAACTCTGCGTAATGTAGCTACATAGATCACCCAGCGTAGTCCGCGCAGTCTTATTCAGGCCGACACATTCCGTTTCAGTTGGATAGAGGTATAGAGTAATGATTCCTAAAACAGAAAATCCACAGAAGGCGAAACGCGTCTGTCCAGGTTAGCCTGCGCGGCATGCTTAGGCTAATCCGGGTCGATACTTTACGCACTGATGGTTTTCACGTGGTACGGCTTATATAATTAGAATTGTCTGTTTTGAAATCAGCTCAGGAAGAAACATACTGAAACAGATGGGAGCATACGTATGAAACAGAGTTAAATTATTGTAAAAATCGTTTTAGGATACTGTTTTCCAACAATGCCTCAAACTATCATCAGTAACATATGCGTTAATCTTACTGCAATGGGCTGAATCTCCGGATATCGGAATTGAAACGGTGTGTATGCCGGTATATGACAGTCTACC
>JAUELF010280184.1:0-10464 GCA_031471495.1 Clinocardium nuttallii | reverse complement strand
CCACACCAGTACTTACACAACATTCTTTCGAAGCCACTGACTACTTTCTCACATAAATCAGAGGTGAGAGGCTATGGCAAAATCGCCCGAAAGAATGTCGCCGCAACCGGGTATCGAACCCGTGACCACCAGATGGTTTTCTCGTGGAACGGCTCAATTAAGTGCAATGTAAGAAGTCTTATTGTAAATATTTAATGTATTTTACAGGCGCCGGAAAGTCTACTGGACACCTTTGATGAATTGATTGATTATTTACTCGAAGGGGCCAATAACGAGATGTCCAAACTGAGAGCCATCTATCGGTGGATTGTGTCCCAACGACTCCCCTTGAACGTTAAACAAGGGGAGATAATCAGAGACAGTCCCATGTGGTATCTCTATAATATTAGAGAGAAACGAGCTTCTTTTTCTGAACTGTTTGCTACCTTGTGCAGGTAATGAAATACACATATATTATTTGCTTACATATACCAGGAATTTTAATAAGTTTACTTTAAAGGTGCTGAACTTCAGATTATAAATAATATAGTTAACATTTTAAAACTGTTCAAAAGTTGTCATGGGATAAAATTGGAGTAATAATTTCTTATTTCGGTACAAGAAACATCTAAATATGGATCGTTTATGCTTCATTTTTACTGAGAAGACAAAGTCAAAATATGTTCAAAGTCGTCTGCTGCAGATTTGTCATATGAGAGAAAGGGAACTAAATCTGCATCTACAGGTTTTATATGAGATATGAAACTATACCTTAATAGTGATTCACGGTTTCTGAGAAAGGAAAAATAATGAAACAGTATGAGGTAACGATTGTGTTGACTTTCTATTATCCCTTTCCCTAAATTCGTATTTTGACGCCTCTGCATCAGACGACTTTTGAATACATTGTGACAATGAAGGAATTGGATTCTCATTTATGGAGAGTTTTATGTTTTGGAAAAAACCTTTTCAAAGCTGTCTGCTGCAGATTTGTTACATGTTTCAAAGGGTTAAGACGCAACATAACCTTTCATTTTCAGACGAGCCTATATTCCATGTGCAATTATATACGGCGTAGCTAAGAGCGTTGCCTATGACGTCGGTGACGCGGTGACCAATACACGATTGAAGAACTCGTGGAATGCAGTGTTTATTGATAGAGAGTGGCGTTTTGTACATCCGTACTGGGCTCGGCGGTCTGTCAAAGGATACGACACGGGGCGATGGGCGGTTGTAGAATGCGACGAGTTCCACAAAGATGGCAGGACAGATTCAAACCCGGCCGTATGTGAAAAGATAAACGACTTTTTCTTTCTCACTGACCCAGACAAATTTATCACCAAATGTTTTCCAGAAGATCCCTCTTGGCAGTTGTTGTCCAAACCGTTAACAAAGACCGACTTTGAAGATCTCGCCTTCCTACAGCCTGCTTTTTATCAACTGCATCTACAAGTTAAAAGTCACACGTCGTGTGTAATACATACGAACACCGGTCGTGTAGAATTGACGATCGGACTTCCGCCGAACATGTCAAAGCGTTACAACTTCCTGTACAAGCTTTTCCTCCATAGAGATTCGGAGGCTGAGGGCGAATATGACCAGATATTGCTTGACCGGTACCTTCTACATTACGTGCAAGATGACATCGCCATGTTTGAAATACGATTCCCAGTCAACGGTGTTTACAAACTCAAACTTCATTGCCGGGATCGGAGAGGATCGTTGACCTCCGATTGGATATGTGATTATAGAATTGTCTGTACTGAAGCAATGCAAAACTGTGAGCAACTTCCGGTTGTACCGTCTATTGGTTGGGGTCTTGGACAAGAAATGGAAAACATCGGCCTGGAATGCCTGACTCACTCAACTGCTCTTATAAATCTAGATCATGAAAATGTTACGTTCTTACGTTTCGCCATCCCCAAAGACAAGCATTTTTCGCTGGAAGCAGACTTTCTGAAGATAGACATGTCACGTGATGAGTTATCTAGTCACGTGACCATTGAGCAGGACAGTGAGCACGCGCTTGTACAGATATCCCCACCAACTGAAGGAGAATACGCCCTCCAGATATTTGTCAAGGACGGAGGGGAGGAGGATACGAGGAAAAACGTTTGCAATTTTCTCATGCATCGGACAAAGATTGTTGAGGTAACGTTGGTTTCTAATGTATATTATTGTATTCGAACCTCGTAAGGCTTATTGCACCAATTTATCGGCATCATATAATGGGTACATATATTTTTGGCGTGAATTTATGCGGACTACGTTTTGGAGCTACATTATGTAAATATTGGCGAAACTTGTAAACAGATAAGGTGTAAATTGTATGTTCTAAAACCCTTATTCGATCCCTTTGTTGTTGGTGCTCAATAGTATCGACTTTTCAGGGTTTTTGTTAGACAATTAAAAGGATTTAGTTGGGAAAAGACCAGTTCTCTCGGCCTTATCGACACATTTGTTCATGTTTGTCCAAGTTCTTACTGATCGCAAAGACAAACCGAATATTTTTGTTTGCGTGTTGGTTTCTTGCGCCAAACGAGACACGTCAATCTTCCATTTCTGCTCAAACGTACTCATGTTTTTGAGATATAAACGTTGAAACAGGAAAGAAAGTTGGTATGTTACCCAATCTCATTAACATCAAACAAACAACTTTGCTTTACTTTTACTGGACCATACTACACCGTAACTAAACTTGATATTTTATTACCAAGGTTAATCAGCTCGCCATAAATTCTTTATAAGCGTTAACTCATTTTTCTTGGTAAACAATGAAAATGTAAGTGCCAGTGCTCGTTCTGAGCAGGAATCCGCTGTGGTCGAGTGGTTAGCGTCGTGGATTTCGAAACCGGGTGTCCCGGGTTCGATCCCCAGTCGCGTCACTACGGTTATAGCGGAGTGCCCTTGAGCAAGGCACATTTTCTAGCCTAGTACTGGGTTTGTTTACCCAGGGATCATGAATAATCAAATTTAAAAACGCGTCAAATGACCTTAGCTGTAGATGCGCCATAAAACATATAAACATTCATTCGTTCTGAGCAATGGGACCTAAATTTGCATTGTTTACAAAGGGGTCAAAACCAGGGTGTTCAAAATAGGTTTTTAGTTACAACTGTTTCACACTAAGTCCTCGTAGTGCTCATTTCATCCTTCCAATGACATCGTACGATACAAACAACGCTTGATTATATACAATCGGAACACTCAACAATCACCGATTCTCTTGCTCGTTTTATTATATCGGTAATCGTTTATATCCGTACCATACCTAACGATTTGGTAAGCCAACATTTGATAGGCTGACACAAAGGCCAATCTGAGCCGAACTGTATACCGGCTAGTATACTTTTTATGAGATTGGTTTTTTACCTTAACATATTTCAAGTAAATTATATATTGGTTTTAACCATGTCAGGATTTGAAACCTAAGTAGAGAATATCTACAAATGAAAGTTTATTTATTGAGAAAACAGATGACAGCTTTGTGGCACATGAGTAATTGCTTCATTTCTCATTTTGTCGCAACGTCTTCCAAAATCGTCTGCTGAAGATGCTTCATAATTATTGTGTCTGTAATTATTAGAGAAAGAGACTTGAAAGGGTTTGAAATTTACTTTTCCAAACATAGAATGTCAAACAGTATTTGGTAACCCTTTCTCCCAGGTAGACGCATGTTAAAGCCCCTGAAGCTGTCATGACTTTTGAGAACATTTTGGCTAAATGAAAAACTACACACACTGTGTTTTTTATATATACATATTCGTAGATCTTCTCAAAGTCGTCTCATGCATATTTGTTTTATGAAAGAAAGGCTTAAACAGTGCCAAACAAATCATATCTAAACTATGCTCTGATTTTCAGATATACATACCTGTACAGGTATATACCAATCCGACAACTGTTATCGTTCACGTGATAAGATATTTTCAGAGTCGTCTGCTTTAAACACATCGGAAAATAACTACAGGTTTCATTTAGAAAATAGAATGTACACGCATGGTTTTGAACACAAGTGCCTAAACCATTGTGGGAAATGGAACATCGCTAAAAACGAACTGTTTCGATGGTCTGTTGGATGTCTCGGGCTAAGGTCCCTTGGTTGAAATGTGTTTTATTTACTTATGCAGGACCCAGAGTTGGCGGATATCCGAAACGATTTGATCCAGGCCACAGACAGCAGTGACGTTGATGGTATATCCCTCTGGATAGATCGGTTCATTGACAAGGGGATGGAGGATAGAGGCGATCTAACAAAGGCCAGAAAGAAACTGCATTTAGCTAGAATTAACAGAGGTAATGTTGTAGTATGAGAATCTTTTTTCCGTCTGTGACATGTCGTCTTTATTGAAACGGGACAACTAGACGTTAGACGTCTTAATTAATTGACCTCGACAATTTTAAAGTTTTCGAGTCGATATTATTGCATTTGTTTTACCTTGTCGGCATGAAATGTACCGCGACAACTGGAAATTATGAACGGCAACTTCAAAGCTGAATAATGTCGATGACGGAAAAAGGATTCCGTATTATAGATTGGTTATTATTGTAATAACTGGATCAGTTGTACGTTTGATTTACTTATGGTAGTGAATCCACCAATTAATGATTGATTGATTGATTGGGGTTTAACGCCTTTTTAAAACAATTTCTCAGTCATATCACGGCGGCCAGTTCACCTACACACTTATATCCTGGTTTTCTCACACCAGTACCACGCCTCTTGTTTTAATACTATTAATGATATTTCTTTGAAACTTACAATATTACAATACGTGTTCGCCATCATAAACTCTATCAACAGACAAGAGAACATAACTCTCAAGGTTTTTGTAAGAGTTAAAAAAAGAATTTGGCTAAGAATTTTGGTTAAGTTTTCACACCACCCCACTTTTTTTTCAAAACCATTAAAGATATTGCTTATACACTTACGATACATTTTACCATCATTACCTGCATCAGCAGATAGGAAAACATATATAATTCTCCCATTTTCCGTACAATGAACTTGTTATTTTTTTCCGTAACACCCCCTCACAATTTTTAGAGATATTGACTATAAACATACAATGTTTATTTGCCATTATTAGCTCCATCAACAGAAAAACAAAAACATCGAAAATGAGTAAAAGCCTGTTAGTAGCTTAACCCTTTAGGATATTTCTGTGCAACTTTAAATACTTATTCACCATCTTCACCCCCATCTAAAGACAAGAGAAGGTAACTCCCTCAATGATTTTTGAGATTTTTGTTTTTCCTTTTTACAGAAAACAGTTTTGATTTATAGGCACTCAATAAAAATGTCGAGCGCGCTGTCTTACTTGTTTATTTATTTATTTACATTTCGTGTTTTAGATCTCAAGGAAGCAATATCCAGAAAAGACTTGGATTTCTTAGAGAGAGCGTTAAACAGCGCCAGTGATACCTCGATTAGACGTCAGTTAGGCCGTCTAGCGGAAGAAGCCGAGGCTGTTAGGTCACGACTACGACGTTTGAAGCGTCTTCAACACGCGGTACTAGAACTGGACCATAAAACTATATCCGAAATGAGAAGCTATCCGAAACCACCTGCGGCAGTCCATGGCGTTATGGCCGCAACTTATTTGTTGTTGGGGAACAAAGAGGTGGAATTAAAGGTAGGATATAAGCGGATTATGGTAGTACACTCTTATCAGAATGGTCTCGCGACAATTAGTTGATTGATTGTTTGATTGATTGACTGTTTTGAAGGACGTTTTAAACAGTTTTTTAGAGACCAGGTCACCCACCAATGTATTTCCTGGCTTTCCCATACAAATACTTCACACAACAGCCTTTCCAAGCAATTATTTACACATATACCTTACACCCATTGATGGAAGACGAATGACGCCTAATGCATTGACGTTTGCCAAACGTAGGAAAATATATTGACTGAGCTGGTGATCGAACTAACAACCCCTTGATTGGCAGCCGGCCTCACTTTCGACTGGGTTTCGGATGCGATAAGTAGAAGTAAAAAAGGACCCACAATTAGAGTTTGTATCGATCGCTTGATTCATGCTAAATTCTTTTCTGTATTTCAAGCTTTGTTATCAATCTATACTAAATTGGCTTTTTGAAAAACCAGTCCAGTAATCGAATCCTACCAAGAAATCATCACAGCAGAATCTTTAGTTTAGTTTAAACTAATTTAGTTTACATCGATTGCGAAACAAGCTTTCAGCTTATATTTATCACGCTCGATGTCTGCTTCCTCGAGACTTAACAAGTACTCGTGCCGTTTGTGTCGAAAAATGCAAAAGTCAGAATCCGCTCATCTCGGGACTCGAACCAGGGACGAGAGGCCGACGCTCTATGACTGTCTCCCACTGACGGTAGCATTAGCTACTTATAATGGCAATCAGAACTGCAGCTCCAAAGACTTAGACATTTTCCATAAAGGGTAAACACACATTTTCATTTCAGAAATGGTCGAAGATACAAGGTCTTATCATGAAACGAGGCAAAGATGCTTTAAAAAGAAGAGTTGCCGAGTTCCATATAAATAACGTTTCCCCTCAAGTGTTGGCGAGAGTCCGAACGATTCTATCCCGGTACGACCTAGAAACAGTTCAAATTGCTAGTATTGGAGCAGCCACATTCTATCAATGGGTAGGTATATATAAGCTTTAACCCAGGAAAACTATATTTAGCCTTATAAGCGAATAAAAGAGATCTAGACCAGACTGCGTGGATCTTCAGAGTGATCTGGATTAATTATGTTGCCATATGTCATATGATTGGTGTTCCGGTAACGTTGGACATATGGCAAATGTAACAAGACCAAATATCGTCATAATGTCTATTATTGCATATTCGGGTACACGGCACACTGTAGTAAATCAGTACGTCTGGCATGAACCAACAACAGCGACTAAATGTGTCACTCCCTTATATATCGCTATCGCATATATAGTAAATATACAACTCGGTGTTTGGAATAAATCAATGAAAGGTCAACCTGTTGGTGAACAAAAAAGGTTGTCTCGTTAGCCTTTTCCTTGCTAAATCATTTCCAAACGGGCGCCGCCATTATTGCTGTATGCCTGACCGTATAATGTTATGGTAGGGCCAGGTAGCTTAAGACTAGATACTGCACCGATATTTGTATTCCAAAACCCCAACAAACATAACACGGATGGAATTGAGCGGCAGAAGGTGAATCATTTCTTCCGGTTTTGGCATCAAACGCGGCGGATGGATATACTGCTGGCTCTGGCGAGACTGTGTGTACGCATGACCTCGCATTAGCCTTCATTTTCACACGCCATCTCTGACCCTCAGTCCAGCTCGGGCATCATACTTTCCGTCGTTTGACAAAAGGCAATGCGACGAGCGTCATTCATCTTCCACCAATGTGCTAACTGTCAAACATCAGATCTGCAGTATTCATTGATCTGATATGCAAATAAGACGCAGTATTTTAACAAATCAAAATAATCGATATGTTCTGTCTGATACAATCGTGTGTGTCGAACGCGGTTTCTGCATTACAAACACAAGCCATGTGATGCATGAGACCCGGGTAGTTTTGAACGATTAATTGTTGGTTTGTTTGTGATCCATGATGTCGGGCGTGGCTTAAAATAGGATCTATGAATTGTATGAAAAACTATGATACTAAAATGGCTTCTCTCAATGGTGCTCGGGGTTATGGGGACAGCATAACGTTTGATGGATGACCTGTGGGGACAGCATAACGTTTGATGGATGATCTGACGAATTTGACCGATAGCACTCGTATATCGCCGAGGAAACTTCGTGCAGTAACTGAACCAATGTTTTGAACGGCATTTAACACCATCAACACAAGCGGATACTAAACGTATGAGTCAACCCATCATAATAAACTTATTTTGATCTCTTTTCAGGCATTCACAATGACAGGAGAAGCATGTGATGTATAAACTAAAGCGATAGTTGTCCGACACACGTATACATTGTATGTAAATGGACATAATATATTGTTAAATGTATACATAATATATTGTTAAATGTATACATAATATATTGTTAAATATATACATAATATATTGTTAAATGTATACATAAAATATTGATTATTTATGTGTAATAAATAAAGAACATATGTAAATATATTTTAAAATTTCTTCAAATGTCTTTCATCTCCAGAGTGTTTTATCAGAAATGATGGGGAACCATTGTTTTTTAGTGGTTTTTCTTTACGATATTTCACTTTGTGATAAAAAATAAACAAGTTCACAGATGGATAAGACAGCAATATCACAGGTGATAGTAGCAAAATAGCAAAAGAGAACAACAAAAATGCTAATACTTTTTCACGTTTTAAATAAAATAGTAAAATGTGAAAAATAATAGCATTTCTTTTTTGTCTCTTACGATGTTATAGTAAAACATATGGATTTAACATAGCTCTAACGATACCCAGATAGGTATCTGTGAGTGACACTCTCTTTGGTGTTAAAGAATTTTAGAATATAGAGTCACTATATATAATCACACTCACTAAAGTACCGTCGCGAATGTTTGTTTTACACAGTCACTCTATATTATCACACTCGCGAAAGTACCAAAGTGGTATTTGTATAGTCTCTCTATATAGTTCAACTCTCGAAAGTACTGCCGTGAATGTATGTATTACAACATCACTCTACAAAGTCCAACTCATGAAAGTACAGTCGTGACTGTATGTATTACAACATCACTCTACAAAGTCCAACTCATGGAAAGTATAGCCGTGACTGTATGTATTACAACATCACTCTACAAAGTCCAACTCACGAAAGTACAGTCGTGACTGTATGTATTACAACATCACTCTATAAAGTCAAACTCACGAAAGTACTAGCGTGAAGTCACTCTATATAGGCCAACCCACGAAAGTACCGTCGTGAATGTTTGTTTTACCAACACGCTCTATATTGTCAAACTCACTACAATACCATCGTTCATGTTTGTATGACACAGTTACTTTATATAAATATAATAAAATGGACTACACCCAGAAAATGAGTAATTGGGAAACTAAAGTTTGGTTGCTTTAGACGGGAAATTGCTATTCCATGGTGGCCTTTAGCAAAGGTTTGACTGTACCTTTAAAACTGCACTATTTTAATAATTGTGATTGCTTAAACGAGGCTAAACACACATTTAACTGACTTTCTATCAATTACCCTTACAGTTATCAATTGAGCGGATTTTAACGCCGGTTTCAACAGCTGTTTCCGGTCAGTTCACGGTGTCATGTGTTCTTGACTTGCTCCCACCAGTGCTCCCCATCATATTCTTCTAGCGCTAATGGATACACTCTCCCATGTACTATGTCTTAGCCCCTCGGTGAAAGATGGCTGTCGATAGTAACAATGAATTATGCTCATCATCGGAACAAATCAATGACCGAGTCGGATTTAGAACTCACTACCTCTGGATTGATAGTCCTCGGCGTTACCGTCTAAGCTATCGTGACGACGAGTCGCAATCATCAAGAAAGGATGTAATGGCGTGGGTTCTTTTGCAAATTTCTTTTCTTCCATGACGATCTTTTGATGCAGGCACACACTGGTTGTCCTTAAGTCACAAAAAGTAAGTACCGTACACATGGTGTAGTCGCCAGATTGTATGCCTTTGGAGTGGAAGGCGAGGGTCCGATCACACGTCTGGTCCCAACAAATACTTATCAGACTGTGTCCAGGCACCACAGTTAGAATTCTTGCTTGTCCTTAAGACCCGAATGTATGAACCTTCCACATGGTGTAGTGGTAAGAATGTCGGCCTTTGGAGCGGGAGACCAGGGTCCGATCACACGTCGGGTCACACCAAGGAAGTTTGAAGTAGTAGTAATGGGCTAAGGGTTGCGAGTATTCTCTTTTGTAGTGGATTTTTCAAATTCTCAGTTGCGAGTATAAAACTACGACTGATGCTATGTGTAAGGATCAATATAACAGGTACATGTATTACTTGCAACTTCTAGAGGAAACGCCGTTGTATAATTGAAATACTGTTCAAACGACGTAAACACCATTGCCGAATTTTACAGCGCAATATATCAACATGCCGGATGTTCTAACCATTTTAAATTATCGAAATAGCTTTGTTATCTATTGGTATGACACAATGCGTATCCGTGATGTTGTGGTTAGGACCTCTGCCTTGGGAATGGGATATCAAAGTTCTACCCCGGGTCGAGTAATACCAACAGCATTAGAATTGTATTTCTGGCATCACTCCAGGGTACTCATAGTTGCGAAGATAGCATTGAGCTTAAAGCATCGGTCTCAGAATAAATAGTGCCGCCAGTATCAATAATTAAACCAGGAAACTACATGATATAGCTGAAATAATGTCGAAAGCGGCAAAAACACCATACAATCAAACACACGGGGACAACAGGGATAGGACATCACATGGGGACAACAGGGATAGGACATCACATGGGGACAACAGGGATAGGACATCACATGGGGACAACAGGGATAGGACATC
>JAUELF010280183.1:0-19434 GCA_031471495.1 Clinocardium nuttallii | reverse complement strand
TTTACATTTTCAAACAAAAACGGATTTTACAATTGTTTCTGTTGTTACTTATCGTTGCGGCATCTACGTATTTTATTTTAGTACACGTTAAAGGTAAACTATTTTCATTATTCAATACAGATGTATGTTAAATTCTCTGTTTACTACTAACCCCCGTTTACTATCTTGATAAGCTTACTGTTTCTACTCTTACCCGTATACAGGTGCACTTTGAAGACATTACGGCAACAGTAAATGTCCATCAACAGGCTCTACTTTTTTCACAATGTTTTCAACTTTATTCAACAACAATTCTTTCCATTTTAACCTTAAATGTTTTCTAAATCATCTGGTGTAGAAGCGTCTAATAGGGGAAGAATTAACAACCTAAATCATCTGGTGTAGAAGCGTCATTAACAACCATTCTGTTTTGCATTTTCCTACATACAACAAATCTGCAGCAGACGACTTTGAAAACATAGTGATAAAACCCCCGAAAACCCTCCATAAAAGTTAGCTTAATTGTTAAATAAAGTTGAAAACATCGTGAGCAAAGGTGAAATAGCTCATCATGAGCAATATCACCTTTGGCCACAATGTTTTCAAAAGTCGTTTGCTGCTATTGCGTGAAAATGCGTCTGCGAGTTGGAAAGGGTTAAGCAACAATTACGTGCAGTTTGTCTCCTTTCCACTTTGTTTTTCTTTTCCCTCCGAATGTAAAGAATGCCCCTTACTGTATGTTATTTTCCCTCCAAATTCAATCTATAGTTTTGTAAACTGTAAACCATGACTGCCATGCCATTTATAAGCACAAAAACAAAAGACATAAAGAAAACATAAGTTGTCCATGGATAACTGAGTACAATCATCTTTAGGAGAAAAATAAAATATGAGATCACGTGATAGCATTTAAAAACATTTCTTGTAATTGTACCATTTCCTCATGTTGTACTATATGTACCGAGAGACGTATTTAAGTTATGTTCTGTTCTGTTCCGTAGCCTGTAGACTAGTGTAAGCATACATTCATGTGGACATTCCAAAGTAGCTCTTATGGTAAATTAACAATCAATATATGGAATAGTACAGAAACAAAAATACAGTGTTGACACTTTCCACATATATTTACAACATCTAACGACCTTGAACACATTTAATTAATACGATTGAAACTCTCTTAACCATTTCCCTCATATAGACGCTTGCTGATGCCTCTGCAGCAGACGGTATTTTAAAATCATGGTGACCAAAGAAGAAATTGATTGCTCAAAACAAGCAATTTCTCCTTTTGCCACCATGTTTTCAACTCTATTCAATTATACTTTCATATAAAGGGAGTTTCCAAAATAATCGTGTATGTTTTCAAAGTCGTCTGCATCCGATTCGCTGTATGTGGGAAAGGTTAAAATTAACCGACAATTTTTGAATAAAGTTGAAAACATTGTTGCAAAAGAAGACATTACTCATTATGAGCAATTTCTACTTTTTGTTACAATGGTTGCACAAATCGTCTGCGACAGTTGTGTCAGAAAGCGTCTGTACTATGGAAAGTGTGGAACGTCAGGAAATCGTTATATACCATTAATTATACCATTCAAATAATATGTTCAAACAATGTCTGCTGCAGGCCTCACTGCCCCTGGTACACACACAACATACCACATACCTTTATACCTGACAGTTCCTGGTACACACACAACATGTCTCATACCTTTATACCTGACAGTTCCTGGTACACACACAACATACCTCATACCTTTATACGTTTTATTTTCAATAGTTTGATCAATATATAAATGAGTCGTTTCACGAGTAAATCAACAGTATCTGCGTAATCTATCGACACATACCACATACACACATGCGCGCAGACTAATCCGGGCCGACACATTCCGTGTCAGAGGAATGGAGGTTATAGAGAAATGATTCCTAAAACAGACAATCCACGGGAAGCGAAAAGTGTCTGTCCGGGTCAGCCTGCACGTTACAGGTTGAGTTGTGTCCAACATGAAAACAATTGAGAAATCCTGAAGATGGCCAAGGGCCCAAAAATCGAATCAAAAGAGCGGTGTTATGGATATACATATGACCCGTTCCACGAGAAAACCAACATTGTGGAATCTGCGTAAAGTATCGTCCTGGATCGGCTTAAGTATGCCACGAAGGCTAACCCGGACAGACCCATCAGTCTCATGTGAATTTTCTGTTTCATGAATCATCTTTACTTATATCGCCCTGAGACGGAATGTGTCGGCCCGGATAAGCCTGCACGGACAGACAGCACAGGCTGATCCAGATCGATACTTTAAGTAGAGTCCTTAATGTTGGGTTTCTCGAAAACCGCCTCATATGTAATTCCCCTACGGACTTGAACCGGTAAACATAGTTTAATCGTTGTGTGTTTTAAAACAATTCTCACTTTGTCGTAGGTTACGGAAATACAATCCTATATGGATACAGTCTTCTTACATTTTCAACGCTAAAATGTGAACTTCAGTCTTGACACATTCTGCTAGAACGTAAATTTAAAATGCCTAACATTGTATATCTACATTAGCAGCATCATGGGCTTTTAATCGATAGTTGATTGAAATAACATCTCAGTGTTAGTTACGCACGTAATTACACTCACATATTATTTCACTGAATAACTGTGTTTGATTTTCAGAAAGTTCAACTGAATCTATGCGAACATTCCAAGCTCCAACTCAGCGGACAGACACTTCGCGCATGACCGGAAATGGTGTTATGTCTAGAAGATTGCAAAGTGTGCATGACAGGTGTCAAGAAGATGACGTCATTCGAGCTTCGAGGCATTTTCGGTTACCAATTCCTTTAAACTCGGAACGACCATTCTACAGATATAAACGTTCGAAAGTATGCATGTGCAAAGTACCAAAGGTAGCCAGTACCATGCTGTCAAAACTTCTACTTGCAGCTGAATACCCTTATAATGCAACTTACATTCAAGAAATGCCCGGATATGCGATGCATGACGGGAGTCTGACGTCACGTTTTCAGCGTTCGGCATGTCATATTAAAAAGGACCTACGATTCCTTGTTGTGCGGAATCCTTATTCAAGGATTTACTCAGCATATATTGACAAAATATTTCTTGGAAAGTTTAGAACATTCACAGAAACGATTAAACATTTCATTGGCCAGAATGTTAGTTTACCGATTTACCTCCAGCGATTCTCAAACGAGTTCGGATCGTGTTCACCAAATTATGACGTTACGTTCGATATGTTTCTTCGATGGATTTTATACCATTTTCAAGTGGACTGGCATTTTGCACCGATATCGAATTTCTGTAACCCATGCGACAACGAATTTGACGTCATAATAAAACAGGAAAACTCTCGAGACGAAATGCGTTACGTTACAGAACATATTCCCGAGTCCGTAGATACCTCCGCTTTCACAGACTCGACTAACGACCAAAAAATACACGACTTGATTGCTATTCTGAACGAGGTATGGAATAATAGTCGACACCAAGCGTTTTGTGACGCTGGCAACGTAAATTACACGTCGCTGAACGAACGGTTTTGGGAGGCCTTGAAGATACAAGGCTATGTATCGATCCATCTATCGAGTGACGTACCTATCTTTTTACGAGACTCGACCACCGAGGAAGTGTTTCGGCGATTCAAAGCAATCAGTGTACCGTATTTGGATTCCCGCGAGAGGGCTTCGCAGAGACATTTATACCTTGTACAGGCGTACAAATCAATAGATGAAACGCTCATCAAACGGTTTCAGATGAGATATCATACTGATTTTCATCTCTTCGATTATGACCTTAACCCGCCATATTGATTTGCGTTTAATATTTAAACGTTTACCGGACACAATATGTTACAAGTCGTCTGCTTTTAATTATTTTCCCACATTCAGACGCTTCTGAAGCAGACGACTTTTGAAACATGGAGACAAATGGAAAATTGCATATTCTCCTTTTAACACAGTTCGTGTTCAACTTTATGCAATTATTGTTCTTTCATTTATAGAGTTTCGTGCCAAAACGTTGTAGAAGTCGTCTGCTTCAGATTGGTTGGTTGTGGGGGGAATTGTTTACCCTTTCCTAAAACTCTACAGCAGACGACATTGAAAACATAGTAACGAAAACCTGAAAAATCTCATTATGGCATCTGCGTAATGTATCGACCAGATCAGCCTGTGCTTTCCGCACACACTGATCCGGGCCGACACATTCCATCTTCGAGGGATAGAGGTATAAAGTAATGGTTCCTGAAACAGAAAATCCACAGGAGGCGAAACGTTTATATCCGGGTAAGCCTGCGTGGCATGCTTAGGCTGTTTAGGATCGACACTTTACGCAGAGACCACATTGTTGGTTTTCTCGCGGGACCGATCAAATGTGTTCCGTGTCCGGGAAAGTGTGAATATGATTTACTTTGTAATTATGTTAGCTAGGTAACTCGATATCTTTCATTGTATATAAAAGGTCGCCCGAAAAGATTTGATTTGATTTGATTTATTAGGGATTAACGCCGTTTTGAACAATTTCTCAGTCATATCACGGCGGCCAGTTCACCTGCTCATATATTTCCTGATTTTCTCACACCAGTACTCCACACAACAATTTTCCCAAGCAACTGGCTGCTTTTCCACATAGACTTAGCCCATTGGTGGAAGACAAATAACGCATGTCGCATTGACTTTTGTCAAACGTCAGAAAGAAAGTTGGCCGAGCCGGGATTCGAACTCACAATCCCTGGATTGACAGCCCGCGCCGCTACTACCGACTGAGCTACCGGGGCTCAGCAGCCCGAAATAGATGTATTGAAACTGTATTGCTCATATTTGTCTAAATAAATTAGATGTTGTCGTTATGAAGTAACATGATATGAACGCAAATCTCTTTTCTTTCTTTTTTTCGAATTTGACAGGCAGCATGATATTTGTTTTCATTATTTCATTTCTTTTAAGAGGGACCTATGGGCGTCAGATCCGTGCGTTATTTATTACTTGTTATGCTATTGTTCTGTTTATGTCACTATACTAAACTACTTACCTACTAAAAATAAGAAGAGGCAATAAATACGGCTTGATATATTTGAGCCGTCCCGCGAGAAAACCGACAGTGTGGACGTAAATGGTCGATCCTGATCAGCCTAAGCATGCCGCGCAGGCTAACCCAGACAGACACTTTTCGCCTTCTGTGGATTTATTGTTTCAGGAATCATTACTCAATACGTCTATCCGCCTGAGACGCAATGTCTCGACCCTGATCAGTCTGTGCGGACAGCACATGCTGATCTGGTCGATACATTACGCATATGCCGTTAATACTGTATAATAAAGAGTTAGGGTGGATTTACAGCGTTTTCAGAAGTATCTCAGTTATAACACGGCGATAAAATACTCATCCATGATCCCTGAGTGAACATCCAGATTTAGACTAAAAGTGTGCGTTGATCTAGGAAGGTCAACCAAGACTAACGCGATCGGGGGTCGAACACGTGACGCTCGGTCTCAAAGCCCCTTGTCTTAGAACTCGACCGTCAATCTCTAATTATGAACTTGTAGGTAGATAGTTTTAACAATGAGAACATGTGTTGAAGTATTCTTAGTGGTGTTCGAGATTATAGGTAGTTTAATTCACTGGTGTTAATTAAATGTAAATCAACGATAATGTATTTTTTTTCACCGAGATATCCTTATCTTTGATGGATAGATATGTAATAAATAGTTTTAACAATGAGAACATGTGTTGAAGTATTCTTAGTGGTGTTTCACTCCGCTTTCTACAGTAGATCAGTTATATCACGGCGTTTCTTGGCTTAATTACGAGTATTGCAGGTACTTTTAACCTGACATCAGGATCACAAACTATAAAAATAAAATCAGTACTCAAGTATCCGATTGGTCAGAAGCAAATGAATTCTCGAAATTGGCCAATCAGAAGTCTTAGTTGGGGCATGGAGTTCATTTCTCCCACAATCCTGTGCGCCAGCCAATGAGTGAAGACATGACTTCCTTGTTTGGAGTCTTTGACCGGTGATCGAACCGTTAATCAGAGGTCCAGACAGGGAGGGGATAAACAGATGTTTTCCTCACAATATCTCTCTTGTAATCCAAACAAATCATATGTTGTGGGTACTCAACATAATCGTCTCTGAGACATTTCTTTTGAGTACCTACAACATAGAGTTAAAGGGTCAAATAATAATTTTAAAACATACAAAACGCCCCCTATCTAGAGCTCTGCTGTATCTCCCGCTCTTACCGCGATAGGGGCAACGTTAATAATCAAGGTATGTTGATTGGTCCTGGCTGCCAGAGGGGAATGACGGATTCCTCTTACTCTTACCGCGATAGGGGCAACGTTAATAATCATTATGACGTAAAACAAAGTTACGCTAAAGGATTATTCGTGGTAACCGTAAAAATCCTTTAACATTCTTCTTTACAAAAACCGGTTGACCGATTTTCAAATTATGTAATAGAAACATTCCTTTGATGACCCTCGCTCCTATCAGTGTATGTTGATTGGTCCTGGATGTCAGGAGGGAATGACGCTGTTTTCCCTCATATGGGTGAAGTAACTATTTAAAATATTCTTTTTCGTATGTATGAAACGATTTGTGACCCTCATTGAGTTTCCTTTAAACCATATTAATCAGTTGAAACACTTGGCCGCCAGGGGAAGGCGCTGTTTTGCCCCAAAGAGAAAACTTACGCAAAGAACAAATCTCGCTAAAATCTCACTAAATTGCTGCTATTTATATTGAGCCCGTATTCATTAAACGTTCTTGATTAAAATAAGAAATATATATTTAGTACAGACCAGGTATTAACCAATTCACACGTATAAATACCTATCTCAGACATTTTACGAAAGCTTTGTTAAAACTTCAGAGTAAAATATCTTTTCAGTAGAAAATCAGCGTCTGTATGCAGTGTTAGTATCTTTCGCATGACAACGCCTTCCTTGTGCGCTACTACGGTTTTCTTATTAATATGGCCTTTTCCCGCGATACTACGCCTTTATTTTGTGTTATAATGGTTTTATTTCGCGTCGCGTTATTACGCCTTTATTTTGCGTTATAAAGGTTTTACTTTGCTTCGCGTTACTACGCCTTTCTTTCATATTTCGCGTTATTTCGCATTTGCTTTGCGTTATTATGCTATGTTTTCGCGTTACTACGCCTTTCTTTCATATTTCGCATTTGCTTTGCGTTATTATGATATGTTTTCGCGTTACTACGCCTTTCTTTCATATTTCGCATTTGCTTTGCGTTATTATGCTATGTTTTCGCGTTACTACGCCTTTCTTTCATATTTCGCGTTTGCTTTGCGTTATTATGCTATGTTTTCGCGTTACTACGCCTTTGTTCGCGTTACTACACCTTTGTTCGCGTTATTACGCTATGTTTTCGCGTTACTACGCCTTTGTTCGCGTTATTACGACTTAACACTATTCATTTTCTCTCAGATGGTCCTAAAAAACTTTCGTTGCCTGTCCACGGGTTCAGTTTTTTTATGGATTTACACCATCCTCTGGTACCCATGCCATTTATAATATGATATGATATATATATATATTGTGAATAGCCTAGGTACCGAGGATGATTTAAACAAGCTTATCTAAGAAAAACATGTATGTGAACAATGTAGATGCACCGACTGTAATAACTTGTTGTCTACAGCATGTTTAAAGCATGCTATACGAGCCTTTCCATGAGAAAACCAACATTATGTACTTTACCTGGTCGCCTAAGCATGACGCGCAGACAAACCCGGACAGATGCGCCTCATGTGGATTTTCTCTTTCTTACTATATACCTCTATTCCCGGAGAGGAGACGGAATGTGTCGGCCCGGATTAGATATTTACAAGTTGTCCATGTTTTGGACGAAATTGTCGAACAGTTGTAGCTCATCCGGCAGCGACGGGCTGTCAATATTGTTGTTACCAGTTTAACCCCAGATCGGCTAATATTCTCTCATCGATGTTCGACAAAAGTCAATGCCGAACAAAAGTGATTTGTTTTCCAGCAATAGTTTTTATGGAAAAGCAACCAATTGCTTGGACAGACTTTTGTGTGACGTACTGGAGTAAGATAGTCGGATATGACGTGAACAGATGAACTGGTCGCTGTAAAATAACTGAAAAATCGTTGAAAACGACGATAAATCCAAACAAATCAAGCAAACCGTGGCCGCACACGCAAATATTGTATTAATGAATCTTTCAACGTCAATGCTACACCACATCCATCTGTCTGTGCACTGGCAGATGGTTAAAAATGTACCACTAGGTATTAACTTCGAGTCCCGTTGCATATTTAGAATTATGTGGAAAGGCACATATGTAGAAGGACCTTTGGCAGAGATATAATTAATTGATACACAGTTAAAAGTGCTGAACACCAGACTATGATAGTATAGTCAAAGTTTTAAAACTGTTAAAAGTTGTCTTGACATATTACAAGCATAACTCTGGGATAGAATTAGAGGAATAATTTCACTTTCGAGTACAATAAACATCTATATATTGATGATCGTTTCATGCTTTATCTTTACTGTGATAACATACCCAGTAAGCCAAGAAAATTGTGTCCAAAAGGAAATGTTGTACAAGTTAATGTCTAAGTGACAAACAATGAAGATTTCAGAAGAGCCTCTCGTGCCGAGCTGTCTCACCTGAATATGCATTGTTTGCGCAATGGCCTTTGATTGACTTTGGAAGCGAAAGTGTAAAGACTTAATTTAAACTATATATCTCAAATAAAGGAATAAATTCACAATCGATAGACAACATAAGATTGCGTACATATATCAGTTGTGTTTATTATGCATGGATACAGAACGATAGCTTGCAACCTAAACATACACACAGAATTACTTGGAGTGCTTAATAATACAAAATTTGATGTAAGAAAACAATTTCATAGTCATGCCATTAGGACTTCATCTTAAAGTTGCAATATATCTATATATCAAATTTTATGTGGTCAGTTTGGGTATCGTTTTAAAGCCCAGATCTCTCTTTCCACTTGAGGAAACATGTTTATCACTTAATATTTTATTGAGTCTGTGCTTTTTTTTAAACTGCACACATTGTAGAACTTTACTATTGCATGTCGTATCCTAAAACGGTCCTTGAAACATTTCGTTAAACCATCTATTACGTTGTGTGTGTCACATGATTTTCTGTTTTCATTTGCTTTTGTTCTGGTAGGATTTATTTTAAGTATAGTGAAGACATTTCAACACTGTTGCATAAGATTGTCCTGGCAGTATTGCTTTTCTGAATGTAAGTTGCTTTTAGATTTTAAAGATGTACATGATAAAAGCTTCAAAGCCCAAACAATGTCATCAAAACATGGCGAATTACATTATTTTCAAATACTTTTCAATTGCAACAAACCCGGCCAAAATATGCCAATCCCATGTATATTATGAGTATACAATGATACACTTTCGTTAAGCTAAACTGTGTTATATTCATTTAATATCTTTAATAAATCGGAAATAACGTTTCTCAATCTTCTGTGAGCAAAAACAAGTATATAGTTTAAGTAAACCATATTGATCTATATCATATAACATATTTACTGCGACAAATTATTCAGAAAAACGTTCAATTTCGCGCAGGTACATAAATCGTTTCCATAGTAACTATTATTCCGATCATTTTTCATATTAAAAACTTCATTATTATATAGAGTAATATTTCAGTGAATCAGCTATGAAACGAGGGAAATGTTTATTTAATAAGAAGTAAAATAAAGCACATACAAGCTATAAGAATAAGCAAAAAAGACGTTATGCTAAGTAAAGCAGACAGATCCAACTCTAAAACCGAATTTCTGATTTAACCCTCCGTAGTCGCCAGACATAAAGTCGATTATAGGTAGTTTGTACGCTTTCGTTTTTATCTGGAACACCGTCTGGCCTCGAGTCTTATCCTGGAATATAGAAAGGATACTATATTATAGTAAAATGTACAAAGGATAATATATTAATGTAAAATATACAAAGGTTACTATATTGTAGTAAAATATGCCGAATTACGAGAAAAACAATATTATGGCCTCTGCGTAATGTATCGACCACGATCAGCCTGCGCAGTCCGAGCAGCCTAATCCGGGCCGACATATTCGGTCTCAGGGGAATAGAGGCAAACAGTAATGATTCCTGAAAACAATCCACAGGAGGTGAAAAATGTCTATCCGGGTAAACCTGCGTGACATGGTAAGGCTGATAAGAGTGAACACTTTACGCAGAGGCCATACTATTTGTCTTCTCGAGGTGAAAAATGTCTATCCGGGTAAACCTGCGTGACATGGTAAGGCTGATCAGGGTGAACACTTTACGCAGAGGCCATACTATTGGTCTTCTCGAGGGACGGCTCGAATATATAATTATGTGTCAAACTTGTGCAAACAGTGAACTCTCGGACACAGCTGTCTGACTACACGGTCTCACCAGAGCCTTTACTCACCGCCCACATGTTATGTAGTCCACGATGCAACTTTTGACAAAACACTAGAAAGGTTCCTAATTGTTTTAAATCAATGTAACTTTAACCCTTTCCCTCATACGACAATTCTGCAGCAGACGACTTAGGAACATATTTTGGAAAATAGAAAATCTCAATAATTGAATGGATAACATATGACTAAAAATGGAAAACATTGAGGCAAAAGGAGAAACTGCACGTTTTGTGCAATTTCTTCTTTTGTTACTATGTTTTCAAAAAGCTGTCTGCTGCAGAGGCGTCAGAAAGCATCTATATGAGGGAAAGGGTTAACCCTTTTTTTGAAACAGATGACTTGTCACACCTATGCCAAAAACGACCTTTGAAAACATTTCAGGGAAAAAAGGTCAAATTTCTAAAAATAAGCTATAACATTTCTTCTTTTGAAATGTTTTAAACATTCTTAAGGAATGACACTTCCCATTTTGGAGATTATTTCATATTTCCTCTTGTTATTATCCAAACAGAAGACTATTTACTCTTTCACGTATACGACAATTCTGCAGCAGACGACTTTAAACACGTTTTGTCAAAAAAATGAAAAATCTCTATAATTGTGTAACGTGCACCGCCCTAACGCCAAAAAACATTGTCGCAAAAGGAGAAATTGCAAGTTTTGTGCAATTTCTTCTTTTGTCACTATAATTATATGTTTTCAAAAAGCTGTCTGCTGCAGAGGCGTCAAAAAGCGTCTATATGAGGGAAAGGTTAAACTGCTAGTGTGTCTAGAATCTGAACACTGATAAGGAATCTAAGCTCACCATAACACTTTGCTGGCCTTGACTGTGAGGTACAGGCCTGGGTCTTGTGCGCCACATGTTACCTCATCATGGTGAACATGTATGCCCAGTATCTTGGGAATCCTATGATGCATGGTTTCTCATTTTGTCTTTTGACCTCTAATTGTGACCTTGCCATTTGAGGTACAGGCCTGGGTAATGTGTATGACATGCCTACTTATGACGGTGGACATGTGGGCCTAGTAACTTAGGTATCCTATGATACATCCATGGTTGAGATGTGGGCCAGACAAGGTACAGTACTTTCAAATATACATTATATAGTTCTCATTTTAACCTTTGACCTCTAAGTGTGACCTTGACATTCGACGTACAGGCCTGGGTGTTGTGCGTGACACATCACCTTATGATGGTGAACATGTGTGCCTAGTAACTTGGGAATCCTATGATGCATGGTTGAGATGCAGGCCGGACAAGGTACAGTCCTATTAAACAGTATTCGTTTTGACCTTTGACCTCTAAGTGTGACCTTGACATTTGAGGTGAACATGTGTGCCAAGTAACTTGAGAGACCTATGATGCATGGTTGAGATGTGAGCCGGAAAAAGGGAAAGGCCTATCAAACAGTACTCATTTTGACCTCAAAGTATAACCTTGACATTTGAGGTAAAGGCCTGGGTCTTGTGAGCCTCAGGCCACCTAATCATGGTGAACATTTGTACCAAGTTTCTTTGAAATCCAATGATGCATGGTTAAAATGTGGGCCGGACAAGATACAGTCTTATCAAATAGTACTCATTTTGACCCATGACCTCTAATTAATATATGCTTTTAATTATCATTGTTGAGAGTCACCCAAGGAATATTTCTTCCAAATTATATTGGAATCTGACAAGCAGATTCAAAGGAGAAGAATTTTATAGTTTGGACATTTTGCCCCCCCTTTCTGATGCCACAGCAACCAAAGTTCTAAATGGAATTAAAACATTTGAACAATTTTGAAAGAGGACCCCCAAAGGAACATTACTGTGAAGTTTGGCTGAAATTGGTCTAATGGTTTAGGAGGAGATGACGATTATTTTTTCGCTAAAAGTAAACGACAGATGATGGATGGACAGAGAGTGATCAGAATAGATCACCTTGAGCCTTTGGTAAGTGACTCTCTCGAAGGTTAGAACAAAGAGCCTGTGTACTTACTAGGGATTTTATTGGTTTTCGTTTACACATTGATATATATTAGCGTAGGTATAATTGAGATTTTATAAAAAATATCGGACCGATTTCTTTACAAGTTTTGATATTGAAAACGGTCTGGCGATTCAAAATCCGGTCTGGACCGGCACTTTTACCGGTCTTCCGAAGCCCTGGTCAGAAAGTGTCTATAATGAGGTGTAAAGGGTTAATATAATTCATTTACAGATCAATTGCTTGAATGTTTTGTCTTATTCTCTTAAGCGTTAAATGTTTAACAGATTACTGTTTTTCTGTTACTCACTACTGATAGTTTTCAACAGTTTCCGCCTCATTTGCATAAAGTATTTTCAGTTAGTCCTAATTTGGGCAGATACAGTTTTGATTTAATTTTGCATAACCCATACACAATTATGCAGTATAGTTTCCTGTCAGGTTTGTCAAACTGTCTTTTCTCATGTACAATTGGTTGTAAATTGAACCCAATTTCCTGGACCTTTCCTCTTTATCTCTCTTCTGCTCTAGCAAGGAAACACCGGTTCTTGAACCTCTTAACATGTATGAGGGGTCATGCCATGGGAAAACTTATAAATTCATGTAAAAAAACACCAATACTGACAAATAAATTCAACAATTTATTTGTAAGTCAACAAAGCACCGGTTAACATAAAATTCATTATGTAAAATACGTTTAAGGAAATATATAAACAGTCCTTGAACTTAAAAGTTCGAGAAGGGGTACAGTTCGAGAACAGGGACCTGTACATAACCTTTGACAAATTTAAACGTTTAAAGTACTGTATCAAGTTTCGTCAAAGAATATAATGTACATTACTTCGCCTGGTTTGCACAGTATACCTTGTATGAGGGTAGTACTTTAGAAGTAGTCCAAATATACGTGAAAAGGAACACGAAACATACAGGTTTATCCAAAAACCTTTTTAAAAAACTTTTTTAAGTTGTTCATGTTACGAATTCTACCTTTCTCAACCAGTTCTATTTGTGAATATGACTTTTTTAAATGATGGAAACTATTTTGCAGTAAAACAATTTAGGAATAAAGACCATATTTACCTCAGTGTTTAAATAAACATCGAATCAGTCACGCATTAAAGTTAAAAAAGACGAGCAGAACACCCATTTAATGTCATAGTCGTCATGGACACATGAACATCCGGACACTGGTTCTCTACTTTGTGTTACTAATATTTAGATAAGCAGAAGACCAAAATATTAATTTCCGGAAGTCTTTGGGGCCAAACGATTGAAAAAAAAATGAATTAGCGTTTTGGTGACATAGAGCAGTTACACTTGTTTGTAATTAAAATTGCAACATGCTAAAAGTTATAATAACATATAAAAAGTAAAGTTTTGAAAAAATAGAAAAATATAATTATAATATTATGAATCAATTATATGTTTAGAACAAAATGATCTTAGAGAGTATGCTGTTCCTCAAATATTCTTTTTAATCGATTTAAAGAGTAACTATGTATTCAAAATCAAGTACGTAATGAGCATGCGCAGAAATTGTCATTTCCTGTTGCCTGTATCGGGGAACATTTCAGCGTCAATATTTTAATAATAACTATACCGATCAAGCTTACATCTATGAATCCATTCTTCTTTTTGGTAATCATTATTTAGTAGAATAAAAACATACTTAGATAAGTCATATTTCTGTTGTTCCGTTCCGAAAAAGGTCACATATCCATGCTATCCCCCTTTGTTTACGTTTTCTGACATTTTTGACGCTTTCCCCAAATATATCACAAAATGAAAGTAGGATTATCCCAGCGAAATTGTTTCAAATTCGCCGATATCAAGCATGCTGTGATAGAAACATGGTTGTAATTTCAAGATTTGAATTATTATGGTATTTTAGAGTATGTGGAGGCATATTTTTAAAAAGAAATTTCAATTTCCACTGAATTATTTTTTATTTTTCTGTGACCATTCATTAGCCTTTCAATCTGCAGCAGATGGATCATCTGGGAAAATCTACCATTCATAGTTTTTAACGCTTTCCCTCATACGACAATTCTGTAGCAGACGACTTTGAACATATTTTGTCAATAAATAGAATATCTCTATAATTAAATGGATAACCTATGAGTATGACTAAAAGTGGAAAACATTGTGTCAAAAGGAGAAATTGCACGTTTTGTGCAATTTCTTCTTTTGTCACTATGTTTTCAAAAAGCCATCTGCTGCAGAGGCGTGCGAAAGCGTCTATATGACGGAAAGGGTTAACGTGTTATGTTTGAGAAAAGGGTGAAAATATTGTGGCAAAAGAATGCTGAGTTTGTCACTACATTTTCAAAACTCGTCTTCATCAGAGGCTTCTTTATGTGTGAAATTTTCAAAGGGTTAAAACACTCACTTACAATATGGGTAGTGAATCAGTTTATTCAGTCCATAATCTGGTAAATGTTCTCATTCTTTAACCCTTTCCCTCATATGACAATTGAATTATGCAGCAGACGACTTAGATTTTAGAACATGTTTTGTCGAAAAATCTATATAATTGAATGGTCTCATGATCTATGACTAAAAGTGGAAAACATTTAATAAAATTATACCAAATGCGCAATTTAATTCATCGCAGATCTTTGAAAGTGTGCAATTTGCCGTTCTTTCTTCTGTAAATTAACAACGCTTGATTGATAGCCAGATATTATTTTTTTAAAAATTGCATTTGGCTCGAATATCAATAACATGATCAATTTCAATCATGCATTTCACTTCATTAGATTATAGTAAACTGACTTGCTATCAATGATTTTACTTTATTCATGTCAACTTCAACTTAAATCAGCATTCCATAAATCCTTGATTGGGGATTGACCTTGAGGGTTGGTTGTGCTCTTAGGCTAAGCTGTCTATGCATTAGATGATTGACATTATA
The DNA here is from genome assembly GCA_031471495.1 of Clinocardium nuttallii. Classification (NCBI taxonomy): domain Eukaryota; kingdom Metazoa; phylum Mollusca; class Bivalvia; order Cardiida; family Cardiidae; genus Clinocardium; species Clinocardium nuttallii. The sequence goes on along the minus strand of JAUELF010280183.1, from coordinate 4,101 downwards.
AGGCTTGGCCCTTTTATTTCTTCACATATTTTAAATTGAAAAAGACAAAAATAGTTCATTAGACTAATAGAATAAAACCTCTATATAACAAGGAAGTTGCAATTGCATAATATTTTATGATTACTTTTCCAGTTATCAATGAAATAATTTATCCATATATATGTTTGTGGACTTTTTTAGATTCTGCCTGTGAACTTTAAAAGATGTCCTACCCACTGATGAATAAATCCCCGAGACCAGAAGTTGGAGATTTCTGTCCAGACACGCTCTCATCATCAGGTTCTCACAATATTCCTGATAAAAAACAGGACTTCAGTATCCTGGAAAAGCTGAAAGATCTGCGTGACAAGAAAAAATACTGTGACATCATTCTGGAAGTGCGGGGAACTAAGCTGGAAGCCCACAAAAATGTCCTAGCCTCATGGAGTCCATATTTCGCTTCAAAATTGTTCCCAGATGACCAGAAGGTATGTAAGGACTTTGTCAGTGTGAATTACAATAACAGTGAAGTGTTTGCTGACTTGTTGGATTTCATGTATAATGGCTATGTGGCTCCAAGGGAGACTAATTTTCTGGAACTTCTGCACTTAGCCGTCAGCTTTCAGATTCAGATGTTGAAAAACTATTGTGAAGAATTTTTACGGTGTAACCTGCATTTAGGCAATTTTGTCAGCACCTATTTTCTGAGTAGAAAATTTAGACTTGAAAGTCTTGAGGAGTACATAGTTGGTTTCTTGCAGTTAAATCTTTCTGATGCTGTGAAGCAGGGAGAATTTTTGTCTCTCACTGCTTCCAAGTTTAATACATTTCTATCAAGTGGATCTATGGAGAAGATCAAACCAGAAATCAAGCTTTTTTTAATCATCAGTTGGGTTGGTTACGATGTCCAGGACAGAGAGAAATATCTTGTCCTGTTACTGGGACACATTGACTGGTCCACTGTTGCAAATGATTTTCTCCTGGAAATTAACCGAACGGAAAACTTTTTTACTTCTCATGAATCCAGTCTGTATCTCCTTCTGCAGACATTATTTAGTACAGGAATACCACTGGGGCCGTATACTGATGTGTTTCCATTGTTACGAGATAGACATTCAGCTATTCTAAATGAAGTTGTGAGTTCAAGTGTCATTCAAATAGAACATGAAGACTATTTTCCGGTCACTATTGTTGTTAGAAGTCGTCCTAACTTTAAAGAAGCCGCCACAAGTACAAACTTCCCAGAGAAAGTGGACTGTGCCATAAATACTGATGTGAATAGTCGCCATTTTGAAGAGCACGAAACTGTGGACCATGCAGGGAGTCCAGCAGAACAGGGGCATGATGATTCTGTACCAAAGTTTAGTCAAGATGTTATTGAAAGATATGATGAATTTGGAAAATTCATTGAGTCAGAAATTTATGAATTGAATAAGAAAGAATGTGCCAAAACTGAGGTAGAACAAACCACAGAGCTGCTAAATATACCAGATTCTGAAGTTGAAGCAAGTCATAATACAGCACTAAATACAGTGAGTAGACATGACACTAGAAAGAGAAGGAAAAAAATTAAAACCTACAGTGATAGATATGAAAAAATAAGTGAGGAAGAGATGGAAGGTCCTGAAGAGGTCACAGAGTCAAAGGTCAATGACAATATGAACAGTATTATACAAGACCAAGACATTCAATATGACACAATGATAAATGAGAGTAAACTGGATAAAGCTACACATATTACTTGTGACTTGATTCCCGACATATCTATAAGGGCTACAAGATATAAAGATAGACTCCCCGTTGATATGAAAATAATGCGCAAGAGGCAGAAAACCGGAGAAAAAATCCCTCAAAAGGAAGTTCAAACGATTCAGTGCACTTACGATGAATGTCCATACTTTACAACAATCAAAGAACGGTTGGAAAAACATGTTAAATCTGCACATCTTTGTTCATTTGAATTGCGGTGCAACCTGTGTCCGTTCATTTCGAAAGAAGTGAGAAAGTATAACTTTCACATGAAAACTCATTTTGTTGGACCCCCATACAAATGTGATCATCCTCGATGCACATTTAGTCACAATCGTATTGCAAAGTTGATCCGTCACAGGGATGGGCATACTGATGAGAGACCATTCACTTGTCCATGTGGGAAAAGTTTCAGAACCAACAACACGCTGGCCGCACATAAAAAAACTCACGAAGGTATTATTTTAACGCTTTCCCTCATTATATAGACGCTTTCTGACGCCTCTGCAACAGACGACTTTTTGAAAACATGCAAAACGTGCAATTTCGACTTTTGCAACAATGTTTTCAACTTTTTGTCATAGGTTATCCATTCAGTTATGGAGATTTTCATCAAAATATGTTCAAAGTTGTCTGCTGCAGAATTGTCGTATGAGGGAAATGGTTATCTTACTTAGCTCTAGATAAGGGTTTTTTATCATGTTCTAAAATCCTTTTTTAGACTCAAATGTTGTGAGTACAGAAAAGAATGGTCTCACTGAGTCGCTTCTTTGGAGTACCACAAGTCTTCAACATAGGGTTTGGCTAAGTAATAAGAAATACTGTGGGGGAAACGACCAGTTTCTCCCCCTTATTGAGTCCTCTGATCTTATAAAACATTTCACAGAACATATGTGAGTTGTATTCTGTCAAAACATCTACTGAAAAACTTGCCCTAGTAAGCTCTTTATTTAGTCAGTTGAAATGGAAAGTATAAATTGATTACAGTCTATTGAAAACTTACTTGATCAATGCAGGATTAAGGTAATGCAGTTGGCTGTAAAAAGTAATAAATATTTTTAATAGAATACTTTTAACAGATATCCCATTGATGTTCAGTAACTACCTGAAACCGGGTAACCCATTTCCCACATACAACAACTCTGCAGTAGACTACATTAAAAACATCAAGGGAAAACAATAAACATTTCCTCTGAATGAAAATATAATTATTGAATAGAGTTGGAAACATTGTGACAAAAGACAGTCAACTGTCAAATAAATGCTTAACTTGAATATGTTTTAGTTTTTGTCTCACCATGAGGAAAGTGCATCGAAAGTAGGTAATTATGCCAAATTGAAGGAAAATCTTGTTAACACTCTAGAGGCGACAATTTTTGTTTGCTTCAGCAGCTTAAAATTTTGTCAGAATGTTTGTCTAAATGATATTTAAGCCAAGTTTGAGTATTGGTCATATTAGGTCAAAAACTAGGTAACTAGGTGAAATTGAATGAAAATCTTGTTCACACTGGAGGCTGCATTTTTAACTTGAAAATATTGAAACTTTGTCAGAATGATTGTCTTGATGATATGAATGTCAAGTTTGTCCAGTAAAAAACAAGGTACTAGGCCAAAATGATTAAAAAAAATCTTGTTAAAACTCTAGAGGCAACACTTTTTTCTTTTACAGATTGAACATTTTTCAAATTTTCAGAAAGTTTGTCTATTATTCTATATGATATCTAGGCCAAGTTTGAATATGGGTTATATTGGTTAAAAAACTAGGTCACTAGGTCAAATTTAAGAAAATCTTGTTTACACTCTGGAGGCTACATTTTTTAACTTGAAACTTTGTCAGAAAGTCTGTCTTGATGATATGTAGGCCAAGTTTGAATATGGGTCATGTATGGTCAAAAACTAGGTCACAAGGCCATATTTAAGGAACATCTTGTTAACTCTACAGGTGGCATGTTTTGCTTCAGCAGTTTGAAATTTTGTCAGAATGTTTGTCTTAATGATATCTATGTCATATTGAGATATGTGTAATATTGACTCTAAAACTATAGGTCACTAGGCCAAATTGAGGGAAAATGATTAAACACTCTGGAGACTGCATCTTTTCATTTCAGTAGTTTGAGACTTTAATTGTCATGTGTTTTGCATTTAACTCAGGTGAACGATCTTAAATAAGGGCCTCTTAGAAGGATTTTAAATTTTGCATAAATAAATCTAGTAAATAATAATAAATAATTTTATGTATTGATGCCCCTGCAGCTGACGGCTTTTTGAAAACATACTGACAGAAGAAGAAATTGCACAAAACATGCTATTTCTCCTTTTGTCACAATGTTTTTCACTTTTAGTCATAGGTTATCCATTCAATTACCGGTCTAG
>JAUELF010280172.1:0-10464 GCA_031471495.1 Clinocardium nuttallii | reverse complement strand
GTCTAACATTTGAGCAAAAACTAAACTGAATAATTTAAATAAACTTGAAAACGTGTAAAAGAAACACTTTCTAACTGTAAACATTTTTCTCGCAACGTTTTCAAAACATAATACGTCTGCAGTATCCTTAATCAGACTTCATATGCATTGACCTAAGCTAACTAAGTCTTGCGATTTTATGTCTTAATGCATTCAGTGTAAAGTGTAGACTCTGACTCACCAGTGTCACCCGTTCACGTGTATGTTATATAGAGTGAATTTAACATTGGAGTGGTTGATACGAGGATTCTATTCCGAGTGATTTATACGCGCGCGTAACAAAGGAGTGCGTCTGCCCGAGCTTGTTGTTGACCGGTAAAATCACGAGGTATACGAATTCTCGAAGTAAACGTGTGACGTCATATCACATCATCCCGACAACTGCTAGCATCGCATTGCAATTATTTTACACTTTGTCACCAGGAATGTTCTACCCACCGGATATTTTTATAGAATAAATGTCTACATATATACCTACATGCATCTTCTGACCTGTAAAAACTGTTAACTGTGTAACGTCCACCAGTGTCAGCCCGTATATTATATACAGTGAATTTACCATTGGAGCGGTTGATACGGGTATTATTTCCGAGTGATTTATACGCGCGTGTAACAAAGGAGTGCGTCTGTCCGAGTTTGTTGTTGGCCAGTAAAATCACGAGAGATCAGAATTCTCGTATTAAACGTGTGACGTCATATCGGATCATCCCGGCAACTGATAACATCGCATTGCAATTAATTTACAATTCGGAGTCAGGTGTGTTCTACCCACCGGATATTTCTATTAAAAAGATATCTACATATATATACCTACATGCATCTTCTGACTTATACAAACTTTTAAACGTGTGACGTCATATCTTTCACCCAGGCGATTGATAACATTTCATGACAATTATTTCACACTTCGAAATCAGGATTTGTCTAATCCCCGGATATTTCTATAAATCTTTGCTCTACATGTATACCTACTATGCATCTTCTGACCTATAAAAACTGTAAGTGTAGCCCTTCTAGATGTATACCAAAATAACTTTAAAATGATGTCACTAAGACTCTGAATCGCTTAACACGGCTCCAATGATAAAACAAACACCAACAGGATTATGACGTTGTACACAATGAGAGTTCAGAATGTCGACTGCAGCTAAGGTAACAGAATACGTGCCTAGGGTCATAACGCTGTGATGAGAGCGCCATTGGATGACGTCATAACGGGATTTATTTGATTGTAATTCTGGGAATATCAACCTTATCGTAGTCGAAAGACGTGTAGAAAAGACATGCCTGTGCATTCATACCAAGGATGCATTCAGATTGTTCTAACAATCCGGAAGCTAGCCGAATCAACCAATCAAATTACAGCTTTTAAATAAAACTAGCAGGGAGGAGGAGTGACAAAAAAAAGAATATATCTTTTAAAAAGTCACGGTTGAAGGTGATTATTAGGATAGAGTAACAGTGTGTTAAGTGTTGCTCAAATATATAGGACTTAAAACTATAAAGCGTTAATGACACTGAACTGTAAAACAAAAAGTCATGATCATACGCTCGAAATAAATATTTAACCCTTTCCTCATACGACAATTCTGCAGCAGACGACTTTGAACATACTTTGTCAAAAAGATGGAAAATCTCTATAATTGAATGGATAACCTATGACTAAAAGTGGAAAACATTGTGGCAAAAGGAGAAATTGCACGTTTCGTGCAATTTCTTCTTTTGTCACTATGATTTCAAAAAGCTGCCTGCTGTAGAGCCATCAGAAAGCGTTTATATGAGGGAAAGGCTTAAAACAAAGGTTCAAATGCTTGTAGCTCTTGTGGCCATCTTGGTAACTGGATCGGAACCGTTTTTAACAATTTAGGTTGGTATTTCTCTACATTATACATTATATCATGGAGTTTTCTGAGTAAGTTACCAGTACTACTGGTCAAATTATCCCGACATCAGCCAATCAGTCGTTACAATACTAACCCTGCAATCCTGAGCATCATGGAGGGCAGCTATTACTACCATTTTTAAAGTCGTTGGTATGACTCAACCAGAGATTGAACCCACAACCTCCTGCACCCAAGGCTGAAGCTCTACCCCACAATACCACTGCGGCGGTGTTTTGGGAGATACTATTTAATAAATGTTCTACTCTGGCTGCCATTTTGTGCAGCAGGGAGGCTTCTCAATTTGTGTTAAATTATTTTAAAATTAGGTCAGTAAAAGATATTTTGTTAAGCTCTGGTGGCTATTTCGTGCAGCATGGCCAAAGAAAGTGAACAATTGCGGTAGAAAGGTAGTCAAGACAAAGAACATTAATTCTGTGTGAAATTATTTTGAACTTGGGTTAGTGGTTTTGGTGGCTTAAAATTATTATTGATTTCAGATTTTTAGCTCTGGTGGCTATCGTGTCCAACATGTCAGGAAAATTTGAACAATTGTCGGCGAGAGCTTCCTCAAGACAAAGATATTTTTGAAAACGGGTTAGAGGTTTTGGGGTTTAATGTTGATTTAAGATTTTTATCTTTAATAACCATCTTGTTTATCAGAATGAAATCATTTGAACAATTTTGATAGAGAGTTAAAGCTTAGGACCATTCTTGTGTAAAGATTCTGAAATTAAGCCATAGGCTTAGAAAGAGATGTTATTTGATGCCTTTTTTATTAGCTCACTTGAGCCAGAGGCTCAGAGTGAGTTGCTGTGACTGGTCTGTGTCAGTTGTCTGTAAACAATTTGCTCCTCCTCGGCCATTTTTTATAAAACTTTACAGGGATGTTTCTTGGATAGTCCCCTTTCATATTTGTTCAAAGAATTTAATTCCATGCAGAACTTTGATTGCAAGGATACTTTAACAATCTTTGCTTCGAAAAGAACTTGCCCGATTTTAAAATTATTTTGCACAAATGTTGCTTGTGGTACCCTCTATAGAGATTGTTCAAATTATTTTGGTCCTTATATGTGTCAGTCACTATCAGAAACATAGATAAGATTTACGTCCCTGTATGTGTATAGTGAAAACTTAAAAAGTCTGACAATGGCAGATGGACACAGGTTGGTTAAAATAGCTCACTCTAAAGCCTTGCATGGGCTAAGAAAAGACAAGCAAAGTACCATAAATCATACAAACAGAACTATTAAAATTGGTAAAAGAGAGAAAACATAACAAATTGGAACTGAAGCATTCAGTGATTTGAAATAAACCAAACTTGAAATAAAAAAGAACATAACTAAAAACACATACATGTTAAGATTCGGGATGACTTGTTAATCCATTATCATAACAACCTGCAATTTCATTCATTCATTATCATTATAATCTGTCAATTTATTACCCTTATGACCCTTAAATTCATCATCATTATAACCTGCAAATTCATTACCGTTATAACCTGCAAATTCATTATCATTCATTACCATCAAACCTGCAAATTCATTATCATTATGTCCTGTAAACTGAATTGCCTTATGACCTGTTAATTCATTATTATTATGACCTGTAAACTCATTATCATTATCTATTGTAATTTTCTTTTCCTTATGACCTGTAAGTTCATTATTATTATCATCCTTTGCCTGCTAGAACTGATATTGTGAAGTCTGTGGTAACAGTATAGAGCCAAGTCAGCCTGCACATCTGCAAGTCTGACAAGGCTCTGGACTGTGTGCTGCTTATTGCAACATTGTTATCTTGATATTCTTAGAATTGGCTATGGACTCCTCCAAATGAAAAGCTGCAAAAGTCCATTTTTATAATGCAGTATGCAAAGAGTTAACCTTCTCACACTTACAACAAATCTGCAGCAGACGACTTTGAAAAAAAAGTGACAAAAATCTGAAAAATCTCCATAAAAGATAGCTTAATTGTTAAATAGATTGAAAACATTGTGCCCAAAGGTGAACATTTTCAAAGACGTGTGCTGCTATTGCATCAAAGTAAGTCTGCAGGTGGGAAAGGGTTAACAGAAGAACCTCTACAACCATTTGCATAATGGCATTGAAATCTAGTATCATAATTACATGTACCTGTACTACCTGTATATCATTATCATTCATAGACATAAATCTGCCTGAGATGCATTTTGACTGATCAGCAAAAAAACATTTGAAGACATGGTTGCAAAATATGAATTTGCTCATAATGAGCAGTTTCACCTTTTACCACAAGTTTTTCATCTATTTGATTCAAAATGCATACTTTCGTTTATGGAGACAATCCATATTTCAAAAAATACATTTTCAACATCATCTGCTGCAGTTGTTGTTGTATATATGGGATTTAGTTGACTAATTACAAATTCTTACCTTCAAATGCTACATTGGAATGCCCTACTACATTATCATACACATGTTCATCCTCTCTTCCTTCCAACACACATAATACACAATTATGTATGCATATGTACTGTTGCTGTACAGGAGAAAAATAATAATAAGTTTACATTAGGGGAGAAAATCATGAAATATTTTCTTAATTATGTTTTATATTTTTCCCAATTTTCATACTTTCAGATTGAAAACATTGGAATAGGAACAATGAAAACAACCTTAAGAATCAGTTTTAATCTTTTCCAGGAAACAATTATCCATTTTGATGAATCTGCAGCTGTAGACGTTTGAAAACATTGAAGACAAACCATTACTCTTTTTTATCCTATTACTTTCTTAAATTGATTAAAATCATAAAATAATAAATAAGAATAAGATTTTTTTTTTTTAAGTTTTTCCTTTCCATTGCCCTGGCAACCAGAGTTATACATGGAATTCAGTTATTTGATTTTCTTTTCGGGGGGACCACCCAAGGAACATCCTTGTACAGTTTTATCAAAATTAGGCAAGCAGTTTAGGAGGAGATGTATTTTTTTAGCAAAACGACGGTCAAGGACTGGTCACAATAACTCACTCCGAGCATCTTGCTCAAGTGAGCTAAAAATAGGAGTAGAAGGAATGCTGGTGTTGCTTAACAAGTCAAAGAATGACCGATAGAGATGTAGGTGACATACAAAGTAACATGACAATTTCCCAAAGTTTATTTATCCATGGAAGGTCGAAAGTTCGAATCCAAGTGGGGTCAGTTCTGATATGGCCGGTTAATGAACCACCTGCCTGTCTGGTGCCTGGCTCAAAAGAGGACAGGATTTTGAAAGTAAATAAACTAAGGTTCCTCATAAGCCAGAAATTGCTGGTCCTTTTAAAAGGCTCTATAATAAACACTCACTTTTCACAGTTTTATTGTTGCTTAAAACCAGAATCTTAGAACACTTTCCCTTCCCACATGCTTAAGCTCTGCAGAAGATGACTTTGGAAAACATTATGCCAAAAGGAGAAATCATCCCTTCCAATAAGCAGTTTCTCCTTTTATCACACTGTTTTCAACTTTATTCAATTTAACTTTCATTTTTGCCTTGATGTTTTCTAAGCTGTCTGCTGCAGATTTGTGGGAAAGGGTTAAAACACCTTAATCATGGAATTCAATTTACCACATTCAACAAACCTGCATCAAACTTTGAAAACATCTAAGCTTAAATATTGCAACATTTTAGTATTTTACAGAATAGAGCTGAAAACATTGTGCCAAAAGGAGAAATTACTCCTAAAGCCCCATCCTCACCTTCACGATCTCCTCAAAGACCGACAAAGACCTGAAAATCAAAGAGCTTCTTGGAATGATTGGGGAACTGATCAAAGTGGATCCTTATCACTCGTAAAGATCAGATAGGGCATTTGGTCGAGCCAAACACGTTAAAAAATTTGCCACAAACTACCCCAACCAAATTGAAGTTGTGGAAAGTCATAACATAGTCGTTGTGACATCAGGGTGGTCATAGTGAGGTCATAGTGAAGTTGTAAAGGACTATGTTGGAAATTTTCACTAAGACTCGCCAAGACCAGTTCCTTATCTTAACCCTTTCCCTCATATATAAAAAATATACGCTTTCTGATGCCTCTGTAGCAGACGACTTTTTGAAAACATAATGACAAAAGGCAATTTCTCATTTTGACATGATGTTTTTCACTTTTAGTCATAGCTTATCCATGCAGTTAAAGAGATTTTCTATGTTTTGACAAAATATGTTCAAAGTCGTCTGCCGCAGAATTGTCGTATGAGGGAAAGGGTTAACAAGACTGAGTTGGGATTGTTCCAAGCCATGATCTATAATTATGTGATAGAAATAAGTGCATCATGTGATCAGATGTGATGGCGAAAAAGTGAAAGCCGTTTTCACTTTGCACTATGGTACGTAAAAAGAGGATCGAGAAATGCTTGGTGGTTAAAATCCACCAAAATAACTCATCCTGTGAAGTCACCATGAGGGCATCACTAAGCATCCCTGGAATCACCACCTGGAGAGGTTTTCTCAAATTTGGATCCTCAAACCATGGAAGATGAATTAGCACCAGGAACACAGACCATTCAATCCAGTCCTTCCTCCTCCACTTGATGAGCCCTGGACAATCTGTACTTTAAGATTTGTTTGTGGATGGTCATGCAGAGATGATAGGGCTACATTAATTATGTATGTAGACCACAGTTATCATCTCCAACAACAGCATATGGAATTGGTTGATCCTCATGAGGTAGTGGTTAAGGCTCTTGCACAACAGCAATACCTTGATTCAGAGCTTTGTAAAAGTTACATTCTATGAATACTCCCCCATCTTAGCAGCCTCTGTTGGCTCCAATGTCAACAAACAAAAACTGGTAGAGTAAAATCCTTATTAGTTGTAGTAGTACCTAGACAACAAATAGAAATGTTTCCCATCAATGGTTCCTAAACTAAGGACTTTATGAAAGTTCTAGCCCTGGGAAAATGACTGGGTAACCTCTTTCCATGCATCTGTTGTTTCGGGACATTCAATTGTCTATTGTCCATGTTCAGCAAAGATTGCATGGCATGTCTCTGTTGATAGTTATTGTCACCTCTCAGATCTTCTCTGTTTAGTTCTTGGATGAGATGCTCATTCTGTCCGAATAGAGGCCTATGTATGAGTCGAGCGAAAAGAGGCCTATGTATGAGCTATGGTCTAAACCATAGTCCTGCTAGCTTCCACTCTACGCTTTATTCCCCGTCCCTTATCTTGTAACAGCAGTGCCATAGCAGCCAATAGATTTTCTCTTCCTCAAGAGTAGTAAGTCTGAGTTGTAGATTATTCGCCATGTTTGAGAATGAATGTCTTTTTTCAGCTTAACCTAGATTTATATATCTAACAAAAGTTTGTCTTGGTAGGGCTTAGGTACATAGTAACTTGGTCGGGGATAGCATTTAAGCAAGTCGTAGGAAGATGTAGTAAATCATGCTGGATCATAACATAGTCTTAACCCTTTCCCTCATTCAACAATTCTGCAGCAGACGACTTTGAATGTATTTTGTCAAAAAGTGGAAAATCTCCATAATTGAATGGAGAACCTATGACTAAAAGTGGAAAACATTGTGGCAAAAGGAGAACTTGCACGTTTTGTGCAATTTTTTCTTTTGTCACTATGTTTTCAAAAAGCCATCTGCTGCAGAGTCGTCAGAAAGCATTTATATGAGTGAAAGTGTTAATTTATCCTGACACGTTGTAGTGGCGTTATACCACCGTGGAAAGATCCACCACGAACATTGTGATTGATCATAGAGAAAGTCTTAACACCAGCAGGATAGGTCATAGCTTTTTGTGAAATTTTCATTATCGCCATGAACAATGCTAATTTTAGAGACTTTCCAACCCAGCGTAGGTCTTGAGCAAGTTGGGAAGGGGGCTTACGCAATATCTCTTTTTTACATTCTTTTCAAAAGAATAAGAACATTTCCCTAAAGACCAATTTCTCATTTATATCAGTAGTTGCCAAAAGTATTCAGCCTGAGAGGCTATAAATGTTGAGTTTATCATGAAAAGAGTTGAAAATATTGTGGCAGAAGGAAAACAAATTCAATATTTTTAACGATAAAGGTCTACAGAATGCGTCAAAATGTATCTGAATGTTGGAAATGGTAAAGTAATGACAATGTACCTCAGTTTGTACCATCCAAACTCGCTCTCGCCGGAGTTCTGCAACGATACTGAATATATCAACAGTATGTTGTGATTTTATTTCTTGTAAAACTCTGTCTAATACAACAAATGTTCCTGATCGACCCACACCAGCACTGAAAGAGAAAATAACTTATAATTTATCAACTGATTGATTGATCATAGATCAGGAGCCGAGCAGGTCTCCTGCCATCCTCGGTACCAAGGCTATTCATAAAATATATGATACCCTGGGCAAATTTGCTAGTGAAACTTCGTAAAGCATGCACCTTGATTCCCTCCGTAACTACACTGTAGTGTTCGTATCACATGAGGTTTGTGTCATGCGGCCAATCAAGCAGCTGCATTTCACCTCATAAATTGTTCATTAGCACAAGATATTTACAGTTAATTTGCCCAGGGTATCATATATTTTATGAATAGCCTGGGTACCGAGGATGGACTCCTGCTATGACAAAGACAAATTCTCTCTGATTGATAGATCGTAATCATATCATTACATGATATCTCGAGCTGGTTTATTTATTGAACAACTGATAATTTGATCAACTTATTGCCTTTCACCCTTTCCTCATACAACAATGCTGCAGCAGACGACTTTGAACATAATTTAGTCAAATAACAGAAAATCTCTATAATTGAATGGATAACCTATGACATAAAGTAAAAAAACATTGTGGCAAAAGGATAGATTGCTCGTTTTGAGCCTCAAATCAGGGACACTAGAGCAGATCTTATCTACGTCCATGCTCAAATCAATACTTGACAGATTGATCGATATATTATGAGTTTTCAAGGATATTTAACCCTTTCCCTCATATTGGAAAAGATTCTTCAACTTCCAAGGCAACAAGTTTATGACATTTAGGAATTGTTGTCATCTTCTCCTTCAGAGATACTTTCAGAAGTCAGTTACTGCAGATGCAATGCAATGTGTTTCTGTCAAAGGATTATCAAAAGGCATACAAATTCTGTTGAAAGTGTCAAACCTTACCTGCAATGTACAGTAATTGGACCTCCATCTTTTATCAGTTTTTCTCGCACCATTCTTACAAAACGCACTAGCACCTGCTCTTTTTTTGGAACGCCGAAATCAGGCCACGATGTGAAATGAAAGTGACGTATCTGTCTTGACTGGTCTCCCTGGAAAATGAAAAAACATTACAAAACCTGTTTGTATAAAGATATAACTTTGTCTCTTCAATTTTATAATCTTTTTGAAGCATAGGTCAAGATAAAGATCAGAATAAAAAATATCCCTTTTTTACCAAAATTTACCAAAACGTTAATTTGTGCGTACTACAAGAGTCATCTCAGTCGGTATCATCGACATAAAAATTATATTAACCCTTTCATACAACAAATCTAAAGCAGACAATTTTGAAAACATATTCTTTAAAAAATATGGAAAAAACAACTATAAATAAAAGTATAATTATTGAATAGATTTAAAAATATTGTGGCAAAAGGAGAAATGCTTTAGATTTGTTGTTCATATAGACGCTTTCGGACGCCTCTGCAGCAGACAGCTTTTTGAAAACATAGTGACAAAAAAACAAATTGCTCAAAACGAGCAATTTCTCCTTTTGCCACAATGCTTTCCACTTTAAGTCATAGGTTGTCCATTAAATTATAGAGATATTCTAAAATTTTTTACAAAATATGTTCAAAGTCGTCTGCTGCAGAATTGTCATATGAGCGAAAGGGCTAAGTTAAGTCTATAAATAAAGCTTCTGTTCTGTTTTGTAACAAACCATACCAGTGAAATTTTAAATTCTGTCATAATCCAATCAGGAAACACCGTTTCATTTAGGGCGACAACCTGTAGATCCCCATAGAAAAGGGCGTCAGCCCCACTCGGCCAATACTTGTCACATTTTTCCTGAAATGACAAAAATCATGTCTTAACTATTTACCTGATAGGTATTTTAACCCTTTCCATCATATAGACGCTTTCTGACGCCTCTGCAGCAGACAGCAATTTCTCGTTTTGCCACAATGTTTTCCACTTGTCATATATTATCTATTCAATTTTAGAGATTTTCTAATTTTTGACAAAATATGTTCAAAGTCGTCTGCAGCAGAATTGTCGTATGAGGGAAAGGGTTAATATAGAAGGCACAGGCGAAAGAAAACATGAAAATATTACTTTAATATAGAGGATACAGGTGAAAGAGATTGAGGAGTATTCAATCTGCTAACTGTATTGATTCAAGTAAAAAGAGCGGTGGCCATGTTATTCCACAAATCTGAATAATTTCAACGGTCTTGGTATAGCATTACTTGTGCCAAATTATTTTAAAATTAGGCTTATACTTTTGACAAGAATTTTTTCAAAGTTTTCACTATATATACATGAATTCTTTCCCTCATATAGACGCTTTTTGACGCCTCTGCAGCAGACGGCTTTTTGAAAA
>JAUELF010280161.1:0-10464 GCA_031471495.1 Clinocardium nuttallii | reverse complement strand
GGGGGTTTAATAGAATGGAAAACCCATCAGGGGTATGTGACTCTAGATTCTCTATCAGGAATTCTGGCTGGAAATTGAAACTGGCCAAGATATTGTTCCTGTAACGATTGTGATCAAGATTTGTGAATGATCAATTAGGGAGTGGACACAAATATTTGGATAGAGTTTCTCCATTTGCCACAATGATTTAAAAAATTGTTTGCTTCATAGCTACAAAATCTGTAAAGTCTGTATCTGGGAATGTGTTAGAGGCTCTAACGCTTGCGTGTAAGCTGTGCACTCTGGCTGGAAATCAAACTTGGCCGAGATTTGGTCCTCATCAACATCAGATTGTTCCTAGTTTGAATAGCTTTAGACTAGAGTTTCTTTACTAAAGGCAAAGAGACAAAGCTAATTTAGCAAAATTTCACTTATTATTTTACTGGGCTTTATTAAATTTGCAGTGTGTTGAGAATTGGATACAGGTTGCAGATTGTGTGGACTCTGCCAGTCTACCAACAGATGTATAGTACATAGTATATACCATAGTATACACCCTGTCTTAAGATCAGCAATAAAGACTGAAATTCACTTTTTATATGGTTTGAAGTGATGCCAAATTAGGGATGCAACAAGATATATTTTTCAACATGGCATGGCACATTTAATTTTCAAGTACATGTTCTGTTTTCTGTTTTGAAAAAGAATGCTTAAGTACAAAGAAGGAAATAGGGCAAGAAAGAAGGACCATATTGTGAGAATTGGTTAAATTGCTCCAAAGATGTTTAAAGGTTTCTGTAGTTTGAGTATTAGAAGCCTCTGAATCAGTGAATGGATTAAGTTATAAATGGGAAAACAAAGAAAAATGGAAAAAAAGAAAATGAAAAATAAAGGTGCATTGAAACTGAAAGAAATAGATTTAACCATTTTACACATACAGACGCTTTACAGACCTCTAAAGCAGATGACTTTTGAAAACAATGTGGCAAAAGGATAAATTGCTCATGATGAACAGTTTCTCCAATTGCCACAATGTTCTTATCTCTATTCAATACATATACTTTCACCAATAAAGATATTCTATATTTCTGCAGATTTATTGCAAGCGGAAAAGGGTTAAAACAGAAAGATGATAATTGATAATATACATAATAATAAACATACAAATAGGAAATGCTGTCAAATTTCTTTAAACTGCGCAGGTCAAAATCAGTATTTTGAGATAAGTTCCTGCAAAGGTAAAGTCATTATGTTCATGCTGTTACAATACTATTCAAATTAACGTAAGCAATCACACATGCATTTTGTCAAACATTTAGTCCTCTTTATGATTTCTACTATGAAATGATCTCATCAGTAAAACAATATATAAATGTGCAAACTAGTTCACATCTAATAGTTATCTAAAATTAAAATAAAATCTCCTACAATGTTACCGGACAGCCAAATCAAGATGGACAAGATGGCCCTGAATTGCTCACCTGATTTACGAAATGAATTTGTAATACCAATCACAGTAAATTATGGTGTGGTGAGGTAAACTAATACCAATCACAGTAAATTATGGTGTGGTCAGGTAAACTAATACCAATCACTGTAAATTATGGTGTTGTCAGGTAAACTAATACCAATCACAGTAAATTATGGTGTGGTCAGGTAAACTAATACCAATCACAGTAAATTATGGTGTTGTCAGGTAAACTAATACCAATCACAGTAAATTATGGTGTGGTCAGGTAAACTCATACCAGAGGCCTAATGCCCAGTATAGCTCCACTAAATACCACAAGGGGAAATATCCCAACCACTAAATATCACAAGGGGAAATATCCAAACCAATGTTGTAGTTCTTTTGTCAAATTTATATGATTTGAGGAAACTGATATAGCTGTTTCAAATGAGAAGATTTTCAAAGATTTACTATATCTCTCTAAGTCAAAAAGGTGACCCAAGGGACGGGGCCAACTTTGATATCAACGACAAAAGCTCGACCAATCTAAGTAGAGGACTAGTATATAATGCTACGCACCAAATATCTGAGCTCTATTTATTCAATTTAAGACAAAAAGATTTTCAGTTTTTCCCTAAATATATTATCTCTATGTAAAACTGGTTACCCAGGCATGGGGCCAATTTTGAACCCATGAGCATAATGTGAACAGTCTTGGTAGAGGACCACTAGACAATGCTACACACCAATTATCTAAGCTCAATGTCTTTCTGTATCAGACAAGAAGATTTTTAAAGTTGTTTATACAATTTCCTTTCTGTTGCCATGGCATCCAGAGTTCTGCATGGAATTAATTCCTCTGAACACTTTTGAAAGAGGAGCACACAAGGAACATTCCTGTGAAGTGTGGCTGCAATGGATCTAGTGGTTTAAGAGAAGATGTTGTTTAAATAAATTGTTGATGACGCACAACAGACAAAAGGCAATCAAAATAGCTCATGTTGAGCACTTCATACACAGGTAAGCTAACAAATAATTAATATTTTCTGTAACTTATTATGCCTTAACAAGTAGATTTCAAAGAAATAGTAACAAAAATAAACTTTAAAAAATCACCATTTATGTTTGGTTGTGGGAAGTAATCTAATATTTCCTGATTTTACATATCTATTTATATTTTGTACAAAGTATTATGAGTGAAGATTTTCTTAATAAACACTTTCCTGGTTTTAAAAACATTATGGAAAATGTTGATATTTTTTAACCTTTTCCCCACATGTAATGTGTAAATTGTGAAAACATTGTGCGAAAATTGAAAACTGCTCATCATATACAATTTCTCTGTTTGTTCAACTATTATCCACAATCAAACTTTTGTAAATAGATAGTTTTCACATTTTTGACTAAATGTTTTAAAAGTCTATTGCAGTAGATGTGTTGTATGTTGGAAAGGGTAAATTCCAATTTTTCATTTCAGCCAATGAATGGCATTTTTTAATTACTGGTACATTAATTATGTATTAACAAAATGATTAATGGACAAGTCTAATATTTACATGAACAAATCAAATATTTAAAATGCAATCTTGGCAAACATCAGATTAAAGTATTTGATCTCTCTTAATTAATCTAAATCAGAAGAATTAAAGGATTGATTAAAATAATAATTTAATGGGTCATCAAATGAGTTACTGAGTATTTAATCCTTTCCTTGAAATAGAAGGATACATGTATTGACATCTCTACAGCAGATGGTTTTTAAATACAGTATGGAACATGCAGAAATTCTTATTTTAATACTTTATTTCATTTTCCAGCAATTTTTTGCACCTTAATCCTTTCCAACATATAATGCAGCAGACGAATTCGAAAATATATTGAAAACAACATGAAAAACATCATAAATAATGGTTTTATTAAAGAGATGAAAACATTGTGGCTTAAGGAGAAATTGCTCATTTTGAACAAGATCTCCTTTTGTCAGTGTTTCTAAAAGTTTTCTGCAGCTGAGGTATCAAAAAGTGTCTATATGTGGGAATGGGTTAAAACCACAGCTTAAATTCTCTAGATAGAATAACATTTAAGATAGTTTTTTAGATATTTTCAAAGGAGGCAAGTTTTAAAACATTACTTTAGGAAAATAATTAATGTTTTGAAATTTGTGGACATAATATCTTTGCAATTAAAATACTTTAGAATATTTGTTATAATTATTTTGCTTTTACCAGTAAACATTTATTCGTAACTTGATACTAACGAAGAAAAACAAATGGAAGTTTGCTCTTAAAATTACAGACTTAAATTGTTGTAGATGAATATATTTTTCCCTGAAGGATGAGGTTTTATTTATAATTCAATCCACCTTTGATTCAGATAGAGATCTGAGATGACTTTTGAAAACATTGAGTGATACAATAGAAGAAATCATGTGCATAATTAACTGTAATTAACTGTAATTAGCAAGTTATCCTTTTTACACAATGTTAAGCATCTCTGTAAAGCATTCAATCTTTCAAATGTTTTTTTGACCCTTTCCCATATACAAGAAATCTGCAGCAGACAACTTTGAAAATATCTGGGCAAGATTATGTCATATTGTTATAAAGGTATGTTTAATAATTAAAAGGAGTTGAAAAGGTTGTGGCAAAATAACAAATTGCTCTTTTTGAGTGCTTTCTCCTTTTGCCACAATGTATTCAAAAGTCGTCTGCTGTAGACGCGTCTGAAAGCGTCTGTATGTGGGAAAGGGTAAACAATTTTTTTTTTTTTTATCAAGTTAATGCCTAAATTTTAACAAATCTTAATTCATGTACCATAACAACTATATATCTTGTTTTTATCTAGTGTCTATATATATCTGTTTCCTTATTTAGTTTCAGCTTATTTTATAATAATTATTTATATTATGTAAATATAAATACATTATTTCCAGCAACCAATGTAGTCAAATATTCACAATATTAAAACTTAATATTAAATCATTAACACTTTACATGCAATTGTTTTCAAATTCTAAAACTTGTTATTCTTTATTATAAAATTATATATCTAGATTTATTAATATAAAGAAACATGCAGGTTATAAGTGTTTTTTTCTAAATCAATAAAAATACTTATTAAAATAATAACACTTAATAACTTTAATGGTAATAATAAAATTGATAATAATGATTAAAATGAACATTATCTATGTCTTATTATAGGTGTAAAAGATCAACTAGGTTTTGAAAGTTCAATTTTATTATTAGAAACCACTAGAGTGATTCATATTGCATTTCTACTGTGAACTAATAAATATTTTATTACATCTATTGACTATAAAATGTGCTAATTTCTTAAGATAAACATTGTGTAACTTACAATAAATTAGATAGAAACAGATAATTTAATTGTATATCTTTACACAGTATAATTATTATACAACATCCATACTTACAAAGTAAGCAAAGGCACATTGCTAAAAAGATCTTCAGGCAATTCAGATAAATCTTTATTCGCTCCCAAATTCCTACAATGTAATAGTCATTATATGAAAGGGAATGCAGAGGTCCTGATAAGAAGGGGTGTATTCAGCTTTTTTCCCCATAATTTCTCTCTTATTATAAAAGCAAACCCTATGTTGTTGGTACTCAAAAAGAATTGTCTCACTGAGACGGTTCTTTTGAGTACCCACAACAGAGGGTTAGAGGGTCAAATAAGGATTAAAGAGCATGCAAAATGCCCCTTATATAAAACATAGGGATCAAACGAGACATCATAACAACCAATCAACATCAAATACATTGACAGTCAAACCTGCAAAAAGAACCACCAGCCTTTGAATAAAGAAACTTTCAAACTTGATTATAAGCTACACCCAGCAACATTGGGTTCTTGAAAATTCAGACACTGGTAAGCAGAATAACATTTTGATGAATGACTCCTTTAAAAAAAAAATTTGGAAATGTTGCAGAAAAAGGTGAAAATGATCTAAATGAGCAATTTCATACTTCTAAACAAAATGTTCAACTCTATCAAACCTGCCTGTATGCTTCCAAATTTCTGCATGTGAAACATTTTATTATCACTATAAAAAAGTAGATGACTGTAAACGTCATAAATCAGGCATTGGGTTTTAACCCTTTCCCTCATATAGACTCTTTCTGACGCCTCTGCAGCAGACAGCTTTTTAAAATCAAAGTGACAAAAGAAGAAATTGCTTGTTTCCACTTTTAGTTGTAGGTTATCTATTCAATTATAGAGATTTTCTATTTTTTTTAGAAAATAAGTTCAAAGTCGTCTGCTGTAGAATTGTCGCATGAGGGAAAGGGTTAAGATGATCAAAAAAGTACAAGATGTTCAGAATTTGTTCACACTACCAATCAAAACAAAAGCTGTAATAATACCATTTTCTAATACTAACTTTTTACTACTTCTGTATAATCTTTTCACAAATAACTTGTTTTGTTGAAACAAATACAAAACACTCAAGCCTAGAAATTGCCTAGCAACCTGCTACCATTGCAACAAATCAACATAGCAACAAAAAGAAGATTTAAGCTTTAAATCATGGTAAATAAACTGTTCATGAAGACCAACTAAGTTGACAGACACTTGTGTTATTTCAAAACTGACAAATAAGACTATAGGATTAAGCAGCTGGTCTTCAATAAAAAGTTCAGCTTACAGTATCTCACAATAATCACTCTCTCACAAATACTTACAGAATTCGGAGGCTCGTCGTTTGTGAAAATAAATCCTCTTCTATGGAAGATATTTGATTGTTCGAAAAATCTCTGAAAATAATAGGAGGACAAACAAGCTTCCATCACCATGACAAATTTGGGCAGTGACTTTATATGAACGAATGAATACCAAGTATCTTCTGGTCTTTGATATAATTCCGTCAATTTTTATTTTTATATTTTGAAAATGTATAAATTTCAAATTAATAAAGACGTAAAAGAAAGTCAGCATTTTTAATTTGATATATCTATGTAAACAATAACAATAATAACCATTACCCTGACACAATATTTTAGAGTTGCCTACTTAATTAAATATATTTTATCCTTCGGGGGACACAATGGTGGGTGACAAATGAAACATTTTTGTAATGCTGATACTCAGCAAAGTAGTTTCACCTATCTGTACATTGTTTCCCGAAGCTGAGTGCTGCAACATTTGATCTCCATCAGAGACATGTGATTTGAAACCCTTTCCCAAATTCAACAAATTCCTGGAATAATCAGTATAGCATTGTCTTATCAAATGTTGTTGTTTTAATACTCAAGATTTTCATTACAGAAGATGTAGCTTGTAACTAATTTCATATCCTTTTCAATTTCTCATAGATAAATACAATTAGAGTTGACAGGTCACTTCAATATACTTATATGCAAAGGAAATTTAAATTAAGCAGCCAATATCAAACACAAGTTCTGGATTCTGGATTACCCAATTCCCTGATATGAGAGTTTTACACTTTTCCAAATTAAATAATTCTAAAAATAATGGAAAGTGGAGATAAATTGTGATTTAATTTTATTAAGAAATACAAGCCATTGTGACAGGTGTTTCAAAAACGACCCCAGCTACTTTAATAGAATTTCCTTTATCCTTAATGGGGGAGGACCCCAGACACCTGCCTACTTCCATCCTGCTACTCCAAAACAAAATGAAACCCCTGTTGTGAGAAAAGGAATCAGTCAGAATGAAAACTTCCTTTATTTTCCAAAATGTTTCCCATTTATCAGCTTCTTGGATGACAAGTGTTGAATGAATCAGGGTAAGGGGTATTAACAATGATGAAGACAGGGCAATATCAATTCATTTTTATGTAAACTTAGAAGTAATGAATTAATGAAATTTTTTATTTTTTTACAATTCAGCTTTATTCATAATATTTCAGTAATTGCATTTTTTGAGCAGGTTGTATGTAGTTATTTTTTCTACTCCTATTCCACTACCTGGGTATAATATATTCCTCTAACCCACACTACACACCCGTTCTAGCAATGGCATAGCAACCAGCTACCATAGCAACCAGTCAACAGATAAACCAACACCAGTTCACACACACTCTCTGTATACTTACAAAATTTGAAGGCTTGTCAAATTTGAAAAAGCATCACTGGCTATGGAAGAAATTTGATTGTAGGACAAATCTCTGAAATTCATTGAAAATAAATAAAAAATTAATGGTGACTTTGTTAAAATTATTCTCCACTGATCTAAGCCAATTAAATCATTTAGACATCCACTTGCACATTATATCATCTGTTATCAATTTAGCAACCAACCCTTATGCAGAATAATAACACAATTAAAATGAGCATTATATAAATGTGATGTCTTTCTATGAAGGACTACCACTGGTCATCATCATGATTCACTCTCCTAAACATTTTTGAATTCAAATAAAACATAATTCAATAATTCAAAGGTTTAATAGTAACTGGTATTCTAGAATATTTTATCCATCTGTCGAATACATGTGCAACTTTTTCCATCGTCAATAATTCTTACAGAATCCTCCACAAACTAACAATAAACATCTGTGTACAAGCATGTAAATTTTCTCCTTCTTGAAATAATGATATTTCTGTACACACAGGCCTTATATTAGAAAATAAACAGTTTGTCAATTGGATGCAATGCATGCAGGTTGATAAAACGTTTATTTCACATTTATCTGTTATTTTATTGTTCTGTCTCTGCCACAAGCAATTTTCTCCTTCATGAGACTTTATAAGCAAAACAAATTTAAAATGATCGAAGGATTGATGGACTGTTTGTGATATAAAGTCACTTTCAACAATCAGTTAATTCATAGTGTTTCCTGGGTAAGTTACCAGTAGTACTGGTCCATTTATCCTTACACTAGACATTCAGTCAAAAGGCTAACACTGCCACCCTAAGCACAAAGGAGGACAGCCATTACTACCATTTTTAAAGTCTTTGGTATGAACGAGGCTGACCGTATATGATCGAAGGAACAAAGAAAATATGAATTATTACATTGACCCATATGATTGTTTTGTTTTCTCAAAAAAAACTGGTTTCAACCATATTTTCATTCTTAAAATAAAACATAGCAAAGGCCACTATAGTCAAAAGCGGCATCTTTTTCTTTGAAATTCCAGTTTTCTGTTTCGATCATGCGATCATGCCCTTTCCTTTTTTTGGTGACTACAGAAGCTTAACCCTTTCCAACATATACAACAATTCTGCAGCCAACAATTTTAAAGCATTTAGGCAAAAATATGGAAAATCTCTACAAAAGAAAGTATCATTATTGAATATTGTAAAGTTGAAAACATTGCGACAAAAGGAGGAAAGGAGAAAATGCTCATTATGAGTAATTTCCTCTTTGGCCCAAACGTCAAAACGTGTCTTTAGGTGGGAAAAGTGGCCAGCAAAAAGAGTTATGCCATTGATCCAATCTGATTAAATGTTCAGAATAAAGACCAGCCCACATTCATATACTGATAAATAATTTATGATAAATTTCAATTTGTAGTGTTCATCCTTCCTCCTTTGAAAAATCAGGGATGTAGATCTTATTGACGTAGATCTTATCTACATCCCTGGAAGAATTAACACTTTTCTCATCTACAGGCACTTTCTGATGCCTCAGAAGCCATAGACTTTTGAAAACAATAATCATAATGACGAAAGGAAAAATAGATCATTCATAATGAGCCATTTCTCTTTTTGACACAATGTTTTCAACTTTATACACTAACTGTTCCTTCATTTATAGAGTTTCCATATAATTATGTTTTACTGAATATTTTCATTGTCGTCTGCTGCAAATCTGTTATAATGACAAGAAGGGTTTACAAAATCATGTTAGAATAAAATGTTACTGTGAAATACTTACAGTTCAACTAAATTTGTAAAATACTGAAAATTGGAGTAGTTTAATGTTGTTATCTGGTTGTTGGTAAGAACCCTGAAATGAGAAAGAAATCAAGTCTAAATTTGATAGAATACCACATGATCTGTTATGTCAGAGACCTAAATATATATGTCTCTGGTAGTCCAGGTTTCTGTACAAGGAATGCGATTTTATGTTTTAACTGTTCGCATCCTATGTTACAATGCAATACGCGAAACCGACTTCGAGGGGAAAGACAGGCCTTAGGGGCCTAATAGTTTCCTTCTAGAACAGGTAAAACCACAGGGGGCCAGCACGTATTTTTTAGCTATATATAGTGTAAATATAGACTATTTACACTATATATAGCTAAAAAATACGTGCTTGCCCCCTGTGGGTAAAACCAGGTGTGTAACGGCGATATATTGAGACTAATGTCTCTGGTTATGTCCTGTTTATTCTCTTCTGGTTGAAAACATCTAATTTAATTAAATAAAACTAAAGCAAGTAATTGAAATCACTGTAAGACGCCAACTTTTGAAATCTGCCGCAAATACAAGTTTTCCTTCTTTCGCCCAGTTTCGGAAAGAAAAAAAAAGAAAAAGAAAGACCGGTGCATACGAATCACAAATTCATTATATTTACAATACATTCTCAAAATACTTTTAAAATTCTCAAAATTCCTTATATCATAGCTGGGATCACTAATAAGTGTGGTTAGTGGTCCCATATCATAGCAGAGACATAACAACACATGTGTTTATATATCTCTGATCATAGCTGTGAAGTTTGTTCATTATGATTCATTTTATAATTATCTCAAATATTTCTGTTTTCAAAAGTCATCGTCTTTTTTTTACCTATATTATATATATTGACAATATATATATATTAAAAAGGTAAAACATTTTTTTTTCGAGAGAAACCCCTGTGGGTTAAATGATGTATTATATGTAGCGCTCTTTGGCCTCGTAGATTATAATTAAAGCATAATTGTCATGGGTGAACACCCGCGCTTTAGATTTATTGTGATTCAGACGTCTTCAGTTTACTTCTCCCCGGGCGGACCAACATTTGATTTTAACAGTTCGTTCGTAATGACTTTCGCGCGATTCAAGATTTTTGCGCCATGTTCATAGAGTTGATTACTAACAGATGACTAAGTTGGTGATTT
>JAUELF010280150.1:0-10464 GCA_031471495.1 Clinocardium nuttallii | reverse complement strand
AGAGAGAGAGAGAGAGACAGACAGACAGACAGACAGACAGACAGACAGACAGACAGACAGACAGAGACAGAGACAGAGACATAGAGAGACAGAGAGAGAGGGACAGAGAGGGACAGAGACAGAGACAGAGACAGAGAGCGAGAGAGAGACAGAGAGAGACAGAGAGAGGAGAGACAGAGATAGGAGAGACAGAGAGACAGAGAGAGAGAGAGAGAGAGAGAGAGAGAGAGACAGAGACAGAGACAGAGAGACAGAGACAGAGACAGAGACAGAGACAGAGAGAGAGAGAGAGAGAGAGAGAGAGAGAGAGAGAGATAGAGACTTACCTTGCTATCCGTTTAGTTTCAAGTCTATATCGATTTAATCCGAGGATAAGCAATACAATACCACACGTTAGATATGAAAACCATGAATTATAGACATGTCTCTCAAGCTATAATTATCTTATTACAGATCTACACTACAACATGTTAGATATGAAAACCATGAATTATAGACATGTCTCTCAAGCTATAATTATCTTATTACAGATCTACCCTACAACATGTTAGCAGTTCTCACTGCGATTTTGATTTCAAAAATTGAACTTGTGCACAAAAGAAAAAACTTAATCCTGATAAATCATGTTCATTGTATCGTATTAATGTGCAGACATGTTCGCAATGATATCGTGAATTTACAAGCAGAAACGTTGTTTACATTATTGACAGGTGAGGCGTGTCAAGTTTTAGCCAATAAAATCGTTGTGTGAACTACCCGAGTTTTATCGATAAACCGCAACGAAAGAGACGCGCCAGTCGAAAACTAGTTTAATTTCTCATATTTTTGATAACTATTTTAGACTGGTTGTCTCATAGTTCGAGTACAAACTAAATGTATCAAACTTTCTCGATTGTTTCACATATTTTTTTGAAAACCATTGTAGATGTTTTACCTCTCGATTGTTACACATTTTGAAAACCAGTTTTTTTTCTATCAATTTTCACAATTTTCTTGCACTATCTATCTGTATTTCACCAGATTCAACTTTCAACAAACCTTATTTACCTGCTAAGTCTCTCCAATTATTCAAATTTTGAAAAACATTTTTACCTTCACAAAATATGTAGAATATGCAATTCGAATGTTATTGAGAATGAATAGAATGTGATAGTTAGATTTAGTCTTATTTAATGCAATTTGGAACAAATGCATTATTATCATAACCGACCAAAGATGTATACAATTATAAGTAATTAATCTAAAATTATGAAACAGGTTCATTACAAAACTTAAATCAAATATATATTCATAAAACGGACTTTAAAACAGGTATATGCACTAAAAAGACCAGTGTCACAGTCCTTTTAGTATAGCATATTGTTTATATGAGCCTTCCCACGAGAAAACCTACAATTTGGACTCTGCGTTAAGTATAGATCCGGATCAGAATAAGCATGCCGCGCTGGCTAACCCGGACAGACACTGTTCACCTCAGGAGGCGTGGATTTACTGTTTACTCTAAACCTCTATTCCCCCGAGGCGAAATGTGTCTACCCTGATTAGACTGCGCGGACTGCGCGGACTGCGCGGACTGCACAGGCTGTTTTGGGTCGATACAACATGTTGGTTTTCTCGTGGAACGGCTCATATGTTTATATTGTTATAAAATGTTATATGCTAATGCATACTTTGAACTTGTACTTTATAACATCCTCGATAGTCACTCATTTAAACCATGTAAACTCATTTAAACCCTTTCCTTATATACGTTCATTGTTTGACGACATGGCCTGAATGTCTAAAGCAACTGTAGAACGGAGAAGAACACATACAGGCATGCTTTATTTCGATGTAAAATAAAAACGTCCAGCAAGCACCAATATTCGTTCAATGAAGTATTTTGGTCTGAAGAATCCGCCGTAGACGAGTGGTTAACGTCGGGAATTTGGGAACTGGGTGTTCCGATTTTGATCCCGAGTTACGAAGCTGTGTTCATGGTGAAATGTAATTGGGCAATCCACATTTCCTAGTCTAGTACTGGTTTGTTTACCCAGGCATCTCGAGTAAGTGAACTATCGCCGTGATATAACTGAAACAATATTGAAACTGGCGAAAAAAACAAACGTAACAACTGATTTCAATAAAAAAATTGTTGAACGCAAGACTGATATGACAATTTGAATTCTGTGCTGATTAAACCGTTAACGATAATTCTCCTTTAAAGTACTATTCGGATAAAATAGACGGCTGACAGTAGGAAATAGAATTGTCTGCGTGCTGATATCAATTCCATACATCTGCCATGATAAATAAGATAACTAAATGCGAATTTAAAGGAAAGTTTCTCCAAAACATTTTTACAGTTATACGATTATTTCTGATTTATTAAAAAATTCTCCCGAGAGATTTTTATTTAAAAGGTATATAATTCAGAAAACATGTTCGTCTACCATTTGCCGAAGTTTTAAGAATATATCGCGCCGATATTTGATAAAACACAATGCAGTTAAACGTCTGTCGCGCTTCGTAACGTACACTGCATACTTAAAGCTGGATTTGCATATAGGGTAATAAAATGAATACACCTCATGTTTTCATTATAATCATCAATTTCAATCTTTTAAGTTAGCTACCCCCTTATAAATAATGGTAGGTTGTACATTGTATTTATTTGCTTCTCTTCGAAGATTCAAAGAAGCTACGATATTGCAATTTATATAGTAAATACATTACAAATACAACAAAAGCATATGACTTGCAATTTTACGAGATACGATAATGATATTTTCAACAATATCGAAATGTCCTATCGTGAAAATTGCGAATCAGTAACGCGACATATAAAACGTTCGTGAATCAATGCGCAGAAACGGGTTGATACCTATTCATGCGAACATAACATGTATTTCGAGCAGAGAGCAATGGCGAAAGGTCATGGATGAGCATAACGAAATGCGCACGTTTTGATTTATAAGTAAATTCCTGTCACACCACCAGTTCGAAGGCAAAGTTAGCGGTTGAACTCGTAATGCGAAGGTCCTGGGTAAGAGTAGAAATTGATAACATCATTTTATTTTATGTATTTTAGGGGTTTTTTACGTAATTGTTAATCGCGAAAGTCCTTCTTTACTCTAACCATATAAGGCGAAATAGCCTCGCACCCTTGCGGCGATGTTTTTCAACCAATCAACAAGGCTGATCTCAAGTAACATTTCTACAAAATTATTTGAAAAACGGCCTGACACTTTTGGAGGAGAGTTTTTAAAGTTTACACTATAGCCATAAAGGGCAAAATAGCCCCTCCAATTCCTCTTTTTCCGACAAAATCATCAAATCTTTACAAATTGTGTTATTTTCATATGTTTCACTTTCAATCTCATATTCCTAATGGAGACGTATTAAAAACAGCATAGGCTACCTGTATCGCCTATTCGGTATATGGTACGTAATAAGTTTAGTCATGCTTGAAATTATATATTTATAAAGGATACAGTTTTATTGGGCTAAATAAGAAAAAGAAAACGAAAGGTTAAATAAATAGCTTTCTTTCACATATAAAAAAGAAGAATGAATCCCCATTCTGTTTGATTAAACAAGTGTTGGGTCGTGTCGTAATAGAAACCAAACGAAACTTTTCAGATAAACTCGCACACTGGATGTAGATTAAGCATTTATTTTGGGAAAAGCAGATCTTTCATTGTTCATAGACATTTGGAGCAATTCTCATGTAACAACATAATCCTCTCTCAATTGAGATTCGAACTCATGGCCCTTGGATTGACAACATGACTCAATATTGACTAATGGTATAGCCATTATAAACGTTAAACGTACACCTGTTATATATATGCATGTACGTTACTTATGAAGCTGTTACTGTTTGAAGTACTGGTGCCAATATAAACATTGTAAGATGTTAGATTATACACAGTGGTAGATGAACAAGCCATCTTTGTATAGTTGAAACAGTATTGACAATGGCGTCGAAAATATTCAATCAATAAAACAATATGTGACGCTTATTATAAACGTGAACCGCTTCAGACTCTGTCCGACATGTGTACGATTTCGGATCTTGCTGATACCTCTGCACAAACGCCTTTGCAGTAGACGCATTTTGAAAACATTGTGATAAAAGAATAAATTGCTCATTTTTTCACAATGGCTTTAAATTAATTCTCTAACTATTACTTTTTAAAAACATTGTGGTAAAAGAAGAAATTGCTCATAATGGATTATGAAAGCTCCTTTTCGGTATAAATGGAAGAGAGAGTACATATTATAGTTTAACAAACAATACATAAATGCACCAGGAGAATGAAGGCTCAGGTGAGATTGTGCGAGATTCTTAACTGTCAATTCTGACAAAATATGAGCCGTTCCACGAGAAAACCAACATGTATCGCTATAGATCAGCCTAGTCATTCCACACAGGCTAATCGGGGCAGTAATTCTTTCGCCTCCTGTAGATTTTCTGTTTCAGGAATCATTATTCTATATCTCTATCCCCCTGAGACGGAATGTGTCGCCCTGAATTAGCCAGCACAGAGTCAACACTATTAGTTTTCTCGTATAACGGCTCATATATCTTTCACCATACCCGGTTCATGTTCATACCAATAATGACACAATATATAAATAAAACAATACAAATCAAAGAAATGTATCACAGACATGTTCATCAATGCTCATTGATCTCAACTAGATCAGCGACAATAGCAAAAGTAGTAAGAGACAGAAACAAATAGAACTATAAAAGATCACAGTCAAAACGTCATTTCAATACCCAGTAGTTCCATTAATCAGAACCCCTCAGCTTAATTCGTTGACTCGATTCAGACCTCAGTCGTCGTTCTTGATTATACACACACACTGGAATAAACGGTCACTCTGTTAAACAGGCAGCCTGTATAAACGACCAACTATGTTAAACAAGAAGCAACCTGTACAAACGGCCACCTCTGTTAAACAAGCAGCCTGTTGAAGATTTGTTTATACCACTGTATAAATCCTTTCCCACATATAGACGCTTTCTGACGCCTTTGCAGGAGACGACTTTTGAAAACAATGTTTTCAACTTATCTCAATAAGTATACCTTGATTTATGGGGATTTTCCATGTTTCTTTTGCCAATAAAAGTTAACAATCGTTTGCTGCAGATGTGTTGTATGTGAGAAAGGGATAAATAATTTACTTAAATTTAGAAGTCACGTAACTTCAGCAGCCATATTTTGACTTCCTTTTGTGGCTGTCTATGACAAGTTTGACTTCATCTATAAGGTTAGTGATTCGTGTTCATGTAATAGAATGCGATTCTAATAATAACATTCATTCGGGGTTTTATCCAACTGGAAATATCATTTAAATTGTTAATTTAGCCTGTGCATGCGAAAAGTGTACATGTTGGCTTTTGTGAGCAGTAAAGATCCAGATCAGATTGTGTATCTGCACAGTCTGATTAATATTAACACTGTTCATATAATGCTTACACAAGTTTATTAGAACACTGGCAACTTGTGTAGGTTGTTGATAAGGCTGAGCAGGCGGCCATACACATTTTAGAAAAGCCAACTTGTACCTTTTCTCACCATCTGGCTCAACTAGATTTAAAAAAGGAAGAGTGATTAAAGAATCCCGAGGTCGTTTATCGTAAATTAGCCGAATAAGGCCCGATCGTGTGTTTCAATGCACGCTGCATTAGAAACTGTCTGGATTTCCAGGAAGTGCGAACCTTTTAAGCCGTCGGTACTGACTATCGTAGGTTTCCGGCCTTGTCCGTTGGACCGGACTTTCCGCACCTATCGAAACACGAGGCTGGAGTCCTCCGGTATACTCCTCTTCGCTTTCTATATCGTCTAGGGATCGCCTACGATCGTCCTCTTCCTCATGTGGTCTTCGTCTATCTTCTGGATGGTCACGTGGTCTTCGTCTTTCTTCTGGAGGGTCACGTGGTTTACGTCTGTCGTCATCGTTTACACGTGGCTGTCGTCTTTCGTCATCGTTTACACGTGACTGTCGTCTTTCGTCATCGTAAACGCGCGATTTACGTCGGTCATCATCGTATACTCTCGACTTTCGTCGTTCATCATCGCGTGGGCGCACCGATGGTCTCCTAGCACTTGCGAAACCTTCATCATCCTCGCTGTCGTAATCGTCGTATTGTTTCTTAGGTCTCCGCTTATCTTGGTCCCGGTCTCGTTCGTAATCCATTCGGCTTTGTTTCGTGTAGAAAATCTCCGGTGTGCTGAGTCGAGGCTTGTACTCGGAAGGGCGGCGAAAGTTTTCTGCATCTTTCGTGTACATCACACGGACCTGAAAACGATTGAACCTCATACTAATTGACGAACACCGAAGACCCAGATCAGACAGCGCCGATCCTAAATGTTCACTGAGGCACTAATTTCGTTTAACATTGTCTAATCGGAAATGTTGAAGGAAGCTCATGTGCTTTGGAAGAATATTGATTGGAGTAAAACAAGTTATAAGGTGAACTGACCGGCGTGATATAACTGAATAAATGTTGAAACCGGCGTTACACCCCAAATCAAGCTACCATTCAATCACTTTGGTCAATTGTTTCTATTGACATAGATTTTCAACTTTGTTTCCAAACATGCATTCATTTATTTACACGTTATATCTGTGTTCATGTTATCACAGCAAACAAATATGACGCTGCCAACATCGATAACAGATTGAGTCTTTCCCTCATACCTACGACGTAAGACACCTCTGAACCAAGCAGCTGTTGGTACAATGTCTTCGTTTGTCATAGTTGTATTATCTCCAAGTTACAATGATATACTTTCATTTAAAGAGAGTATTCATATGTTTGCGTATTAATTTTCAAACGGGTCTGCTGTTAGTTTGTTGTATGTGAGAACGGGTTAAATGTAAAAGCTTTGGCATAGAAAAATTGGCCGTATTGCGTTGTTCGAGTCAAGCCTATATAATCCTCAAGCCTGGTTTCTGTTTCTTTTTTCTGATAGATAAGTATTCAATGTACTATTATTTAGTATATACACACCGTGTCAATATAAATTACTAAAGCCTGCGCTTTTTTTCTGCGCTTTTTTTCTGATTATTAAATGTACTATAATTACTTATTATATACACACCGGCTTAATACCAATTATTAAAGTCTGATATGTGTTTCTTTTTTCTGATAGATACATAATTAATGTACTATTACATATACTAATTTGGATATTTAGATAATTTAATTACAAATCTATGTATTATTTTTGTAATTGTTTGTTATTTACTATTTGAACTCCCTTAAACATATTTGCAAATAAAATATAACAGTTTGTACTTTATTGTAATGATAAGATGGTGTAAAGTGCAGATTTGATCAGCTTGTTTTTGTATGCCCGGATAGATTTGGGTCCACATTGATCGCACATGTCTGATAGGTTATTGTCTTGTACCGGAACTCATACGTTACCTTTGCTTGTTGTATCGGGGAACAACAACAACAGATGGACGCCGTTATGACGGCACAGATGATTTCGTTGACGGCGAAAAACGCCAAAATCAGCGGAAATATCCATTCATAGGCTTTGTCTCCCTTGTCTGATCGCTGAAGAATAAACAAAAAAGATTGCACCAGGTGAAATCATAGGGGCCTGCCAAGTTATTAACAAATGTATACTCTCGTTTATTTAGACAATGGATGTAACTTCCTCGTCAGCCGGATGACCCATGTACTCCACACAACATACTTTCCTAGTAAGTAGACTGATATACCATTGGTGACGAATGACGCTTGTCACAGTGGCTTTTGTCAAATGCCGGAAATAAAGTTTGCCGAGCTCGGGTTCGAACTCACAACCCGTGGTTGAAGGAATGTACAACGGACTGACGGACAGAAGAAAAGGCAGACAGATATGTATTAAACATGGCTCGAGAAGTACAAATCGACCTTACTCTGAACAATGGCATTTCATAAAAATACAATCTTCACATGAACTTCATTTATGACAGAAGTCAACTTATTCATGCAGTGTTTGTTTAAATTGTGTTGTTACCCTGCCTACGACATTGTTTCCGTTACGGCACTTCCTTGGTACATAACCAGTACTACCGGTACTGTTTATCCTGACACAGATTATATCCCTGCAACCCTGAACGCCAAAGACTCAAGCCATTACTGCCATTTCTACAGTCTCTGGTATAACCCGGTCGGGGATCGAACCCCGATCCTCCAGTCCGGACGCTCAACATAATACACCACGGAGACAATTATTCAAACAGTGAAAATACATTATATGCATAGTTTATCTATATAAAAAGAAGGTCAAAAAGACCCATGTTGCAAAATGTTGACAAACATACACGAAATTACATGTCAAACATTAGGGTATGCCATTTGTTAAATACATACAAATCGTCCATATGAAATTAAAATGGTTGATTTGAATAGATTTAATTGGAAAGGTCAAGAGTAGCAGGTCAACGTCTATAATGTATACATACCAATACAACAAGGTATACTTCAACGCCAAGTAACGCTGGTCCAAACAGAAGCGCACACAGTATACTGAGCACCATGTATGTGTTTTTCTGTAACGAAGATAAATGAGCTATGTTAAAGGTAGACAAGCCTTAGACTAAGTATTACACGTGTGGAAAAACACATGCACGTGCATCCATGTAAAGGGTTTGCAATGAAACTGCTTTGCACACGTTCCTTTAAACATTCTTTGACTAATTTGTGACCAGTGCATATCCCGCTTAGACTGTGTGGGTGTACAAGCTGGTATTGATCTACATTGCTCGAGTAACCCTTTCCCACTTGCAGACTCATTTAGACGTATTTGCAGCAGACGATTTTTGAAAACAATGTGACAAAAGGAGAAATTGCCCATGATGAGCAATTTCTTCATTTGCCACAATGTGTTCAGCTCTATTCAATATAGTCCATGGGCCGAGGCCAGGATGTTGGCTTATTGGTACCACTCAAGGTGGCAAATTCTAGTTTCTTTTTTTGAAAAGGACTATACCTCTAGATAATATTTCAACATGATAGCCGTTCCAAAGTGGTAGCTTAGTCACAGTTATCATCCTTCAAAGATAACAACCCTTTATCCAGGTAATGAAAAAAGCGTGTTTTTGTCACATGTCCCTATGCACCAAGATCTACTCAATCGACACTTTTTATAATGCCCAAGCAATAGCAAGCATGCATAGCAATGTACTTCATCATTCTGGGGATGAAAAACTTTAATCATTTGGAAGATTTCATTCGAAATGGCATTTTTGGGTGGAAAATTGTCCCAAAACAGATTCGTTTTGAAATGTTATCTTTCACTTCATTAAATATTTGTTTATTTGGACAAATGATACACCATTTTAATCCTAAATTACCATGCTATTCAATGAAATAAGCAAGAAGTATGTTGTGTTATCCATATTCGACTCACTAACACTTTTCTCACCCCTACCCCCTAATTTAGAAAGTAAATGAAAAAACATATACGCCATTTATCTCTATAAACTTGAACGTAAAAAGTATGTTTTACTTCCTTGGAGGCAGATATCATCCCTCGTATGCATTGAACTCTAAAGTGGCTACATCTATAATGACACAATGGCAGATTTTCTTCGAAATGGCATTTTTGGGTGGAAAGAATGATCCTAAACAGTTTCGTTTTGAAATTCTGAACATGCATTTTATCTTGTCACTTCATCATACCTTTGTTTATTTGGACAAGTGATACACCATTTTAATCCTAAATTATCATGCTTCTCAATGTAATAAGCAAGAAGTAGGTTTTATTATCCGTATTCGACTCAATAACACTTTCCTCACCCCTACCCCCTAATTTAAAAAGGAAAGGAAAAACCATATACGCCATTATCTCTATAAACTTGAACGTTAAAAGTATGTTTTACTTCCTTGGAGGCAGATATCATCCCTCTTATGCATTGAACTTTAATAGATATTGATAAGTTCTTTATATCTTATTACTATCATATAGAACAATTATTTCATCAATATAAAAATATAAAAATATGACAATGTTTAATGATATCTATATTAAATACCAAAAAAATAATATAATAATATAAATTATTCATTCCCCCCTGGAGGGCAGATGACCAACATTTACACTGAATAATTTGGACAAGTTCATGAAGAAACTACACATTATTATGAACCAATATATTTGTTTCAATGCAATTGGGAAAATAATATAATTGGTGCAACACAGACAAGACTGTACATGTCCGAGATCGACGAAACGAACAAAGGACGTGCATTTGCACTTGGAACTAGGGCTCGTGATTTTGAAATATTGATTCCTTGGTCAGAGATGGGGGCCATCCGAAGGTTCAAAATCGATTTTGGAGCATATAAGTTCATCGTATCATAGGCCAAAGCTACTAAAGTTTGAGGAAGGAAAAGACGACATGGATGGTTATATAGAGCAGTTTGAGCATTGCGCAACTACAATGTAGTCAAGGGACCAAGCGACA
>JAUELF010280129.1:0-10465 GCA_031471495.1 Clinocardium nuttallii | reverse complement strand
AATTTTCGACCACTTGGTCTTTATCAAGATTAAAATATTAAACAGAAATTGATGTGCAGTCCATCGTTGTTTCGAAGACAACTTGATCTCTTCGAAACAAAGAGGGACTGCACATACATTTCTGTTTAATATTATTAATCTTGATAAAGACCAAGTGGTCGAAAATTCGATAAATAAAGAGTTTTAATCGTATAAAGTGTTAACTAACTTTCTTCCCTTTGGAAGACATTCTATACAAAGTATATTATTATATTTTTTAAGTATAGCTGAATACATATTTATCCAAAATATTCTCAAAAGTATATGCTGCAGACGTGTCAAAATGCTTCTGCAGGTTGGAAAGGGTTATCTAAGTAATTGCATGTTTTCCTTTGTTGATACCAATGATTTAAAACTTCAACAAACACCGGTTGATTTTGACGGCAAATAACTATAAAAAGATACATTGTTTAGCTTCTCTACAATAACGAGCATTATACGCCAACATATTCTACCAATCAACTAACAGGGAACGTTATAGAGCTTAGCGTACAGGTATTGACAGGTTCACCCCGGTCTAGGTATACATTATTTGAAAAACATTTTTGCTCAAAGTTTATTAAGGGTTTATATGTATATATGCGGTTTGTGAATCATGCCTTATCGTTATAGATTTTGACATTTAACCGCAAAATTGAATTACGAATTGGTGTTCGTATATTTAATGCTTTGTTATGGATTAGTTTAGGTGTTTAAGTATATTTTGGTAATACATAATTTAGACTCAACATTCTTTGTTCAACAAACTTTTATTACAAATTTTCATTTTCCCTTACTTCAAGATAAGTTTGACCTAAATTACTCCAATGTTGTAATGAATTCTAATTTCTCACTTGACTATTTACGCATCAAACAAAAGAAATGAAGAATGAACCGCACATACGCAACTAAACATGGTTCTGTACGTTTCAAATGATAGTGACAAAAATTGGGATAACTTTTGTTGCACGTGGAGATAGAAACGATTTGAGTATCCGGCCGTACGCAGAAAAACCTTTTCGATGTTGACATTTCAAAATGAATTTGTCCAGTTTTGCATTTGAAAGGGGGCCGATAGCCATTATTTTAATATCAAGATAAAATACAAATGTTGAGTTGAACAGCGAATAGTACAGAACCTGATCATAGGGTGTGTGCTGGCCTGGCTCTATACTGATGGCATATGCTTCTAAAAGTCGGCTCAAACAGTCAAGGCGTAAACTACTGATACCATCATTTGATATCAAGTCGAACCAGTGATTAAGACCACACTGGAATAGCAAGTCCATGTCCATAACAACTCAACTTTTAATTTTACAAATACCTCTTTTTCAGCAAAAATGACCCTGCAAAAGGACAACCTGTGACAAAAGACAAGAGTGTTGTCTTCCCATGGCTATTCTTTATACCTAGGCTTCTTTATTGAAAATTCAAGAACGTCGCGTTCAATGAGAAAAGATTGTCTGAGTACAGTTGTGCGTTCAATAATGATTTAAATTGTAAACTGTCACGCGAACATCTAGTATGTTTGAGTCTTTGTCTCGTCAGAAACGATGACGTTTCTCACTCAAACAGGATGGGTTTTCACGTTTAGTGGCACAGTCGATTGAACACATGTCTGGCTACACCTTCTGAACAAACAGAAACAGACCGCAAAACTCGACTCAGAGTATCCCGCCAAACCGGTTTGAACCTTTTTAAAAACACTTTACTTGTTCTGTTGATACAGTATCGTGTGATCTAAATGTAGGTCAGAACTTCCAATATAAGCCGTCCCACGAGAAAACCAACATGATGGCATCTGCGTAAAGTATCGAGCCAGATCAGTCTGCGCAGTCTGTCCAGACTGATTCAGGCCGACACATTCCGTCTCAGGGCGATAGTTGTATAAAGTAAGGATTCATTAAACAGAGAATCCACGGGAGGCCAACAGTGGCTATCCGAGTAAGCAAGCGCGGCATGCTTAGACTGATCCGGGTCGAAACTTTACCCTGTGTCCACAATGTTGATTCTCTCGCGAGATGTCTCACATTGTTATGGTGGATTTAGTAGAAAATACTTCCACCAATAGTGCTCCTAAGTATCGGCTTAAGAATCTACATGCTTTCTTACACCGCAACGTACATGTAGTAACTAACAAGCAGGTTTTCATTCTTTTCCTACACAATTTATCTTAAAACAATTTCAAAATACCCCCGGCAGGATGAAACCACAAAAATGTCGTTGAGAAAAATAAAACATGTCAAACTGAATAAAACGCTAGATAAATGATGGCCCTCGGATTCACACAAAGAACTTGGGATAAAGTACGCCTTTCGAAGGACTCATCTCTGGTGAATTATCTCCGCCACACAAAGTAACGTCTGGTTACATAGCTATGAGCCACGTCAGAGGATAAAGAGTCTTAGCTCAACTGCGAACAAAAACGTTTCATTTGCCAACTCTCTTGGCACATTTCGATTGTGGTCTTCCAATACAGCTTATGATCCGACTATAGTTAAGAAGCCTCATGCGAGGTGTGGCCTTATTGCATCTGCGTAATGTTTAAATTCTTTAAAGATTCCAGTAATGACTTTCCCAGCGTTTAACCCTAAGAAGAAAGTCCGTAAACGCATAAGTAGTTGAACTGACCGCCGTGATATGACTGGAACATTGTTGTAGACAGCGTTGAACCAAAATCAATCGATCAAGTCACGCTTCGACAAATTTTACAATGCGATTGACTTCAATATATGAACAAGCAATATGAACGTAGTATCAAGGATATGTGTGTACACGTACACCATGCCTCGATGTTATTAAAGTACGGCCTCCTTTTAGCATAACCCCGCTCATATTGTCTGACTAATGCTGTATATTGCCAGATTATCGTGCAACCCTTATCTCTCTGTATGTATTTTGTATCCCCGTCTTTCACTTTGTGAGGCAAGCCAAACCACAATGGACGTTTTCAGAGGGTTTGTAATAAATTAAAAAGTTGTTCCCTCATTCGTTCAATGTGTGAGGCATGTTAAACCACAAACGACGTTTAAGAGAGTTTGTAATAAATGCATTTGAAAATCACAGTTATATGCTGACAATTCGAGGGGAACGGGTTGGCAATAAACATTTTTCAGAAGCTTGCAGGATTGAGTCAAACAAGGCTTTAAGAAACTTCTGAAAGTAATGTCCAATTTGGGATTGATCATGGTTGCGCGTACTTAATTTTAACTAGATCTACATGTGAAATATAAGGTTTGTGTTCCTGATATTCGATGAATTTATAGTATTTCCTTGGCGAAGGCGTTAAGTGACGAAGCAACTTGTCCTTTACAGGGGTAACTGGAATACATGCACTGTTTTGGGGGTATTAAATAAGTATTTAAAGCAATACAAACTAAGTTGAGTCCGGCTGTTACAGGTCTAATTGCTTCTCAGAGTTTTGCATCTGTTACCACTTTCTCACATCCAGCACATCTGTAGCAGAAACTTGTAAAAACAACTAAACAAGGACACTCTCCAAAAATGAAAAAATATCATTTGATTTTTTTTTTAAAGATATTGCGACAAATGCAGAAATTGTTCAGTATGAGTATTTCCTTTCACAAAACGTTTTTCAAAAGTCGTCTGCAGAAGGAGCGTCATGTGTCTGTATGTTTGAAAAGGGTAAACATTGATTGAATTGGCGTTAATCTTTAGGGGCTTATTAATTTTACCCCTGCATGATCAGAAGACACATGTATTTTGAAATTACATAATTGAGCGGTCCCGCGAGAAAACCAACAGTATGGCAACTGCGTAATATATCTATCAGATCAGCCTGCGCTGTCCGTGCAGACAGATCAGGGCCGACACATTCCGGCTCAGGGGGATATAGGTATAGACTAATGATTCCTGAAACAGAAAATCCACAGGAGTGTCTGTACGGGTTATCCTGCGCGGCATGTTTAGGCGGATCCGGATCGACACTTTACGCAGAGTCCATAATGTTGGTTTTCTCGCGAGACAGCTCATATACAAGTGGATCGTGAACAGTTTAGTGAGACAGTGCGAATGCAGAGATACTTACATTGACCGTCAACGTTAAGATACAACAATACCACAAATGGCACGACGCTTCAAAATTACATTCGGATCAAACACTGAATTGGTAAACAACAAACACTGTGTACATGAGCTAGAAAAATCGAACTTTGCAATTACAAGAAAACCATCATGAAAATGTCGTCCTAATACGCAATTTAGCAAACCAAGTATATTGTGTCTTTACTTCCACTTAAAACAAGTTTAGTTTAAGCATATTAACATAAAGAAATATGCAATGGAGAAACGGATTGGACTGAAATATCATAGCTTACTTTAATTCCTCTCCAATAAAGATTGATTTACATGAAGCACGGTGAATAGTTTACATGTTCAGAAAATATCAGCTTACTTAATACATACAATATAATAAAAAAAACAGAAAAGAGAGTGGAAAGAGAGCAAGAGATGAGGAAAGGGGGAGAAATAAATGGCAATTCTCTGTAAACGAAATTTTGTTAATTGAAAAGAGACCTTGTGAACAAATGAAAATATGCTCATCATAAGCAGTTTCTACTTTTGCCACACTATTGTTAAAGGTCCTATGCAGCAGATACGTCGATGTGCGGCTGCGAGATGGAAAGGATTGACAAGCGTCCCGACCACAAGTTCACTATGAAAATAATCTTAACAGTGTTTATTTCATAACTCTCAAGGTCGTTTTATGTGTGGTGTCATGCAGCTATTGCAAGGTCTGGAGTATACGCTGAAACGCTAAAATGTGTTCCCTGCGAACATATAATATCAGTTATATTTAAACCCAACAGATCATATTAAACGAAGTTCGTTTAGTAAAAACTAATATCTTAAAATAACTTAGTTATGTATATCTGAATATAACCTTGTTACACCTGTGCGAGATGAGTTGTGGAACGAAAGAAATAGTTCGTCAATGAAGTCATCCAACTATGCATGTTTAAGCCATTCATCCGAGCACCAAAACATAGCATACGCATGCGCAATTATATTCAAACGAACCAATAGGAATGCAGAGAAATCGGTTAATGCATTCTTACAAAAGCCGCCATTCAAAATTTGCTTAGTCGTGAATAATATATGCAGAAAGCCGATAAGCTGCCGCACCAAACGCACGATCCCTCAACCAGCGGAAACATGTCCTCAAGGTGAGTACTCTGAACTATCTTATAAACGTGTTATATAATATCTTTAATGGAAGCGGCAAGCCAATTTGCATGGTCTGAATGTTTGTATTAGTTCACAATAACCATTTTGCCCATGTCACACAACTAAAAGTATAAGTTAATTTTTCTACCACTTTATTTCTGTTTTAGGCATTGATGTATTTGGGAAAAGAAGGCCCCTCAATATATTAATATCTAGAAATGTTTAATTTTATATTAGTTATAGATAGATGGTTAGCAATGTTATTTAATTGAGACAACAACAAAGATGCTCCGTCCAATCCATTTCCACTTATACGTTCGGAAATAGTACACGGGAGAGCAACCCTTTTGTTTAAACAATATTTACTTTATTTACGAAGTCTCCTGTGTTTTGGGAAGATATCGTAACCTCAGATGTAAGACATAACTAGAAATATACCTAATAACTATTAAGTAAATGGTTGAAGTAGAAACATGAACGAATTTCCCGGCTGTCAAAAACCGCAATATAGTAAATAATCATTTCAACATCGTTTATTGCTTTGCACTAATACTTTGGAATATTATATATATTGCACATGTTTGTGGTTGCTACAATCCTTCGTTTTGCCACAAGTCCTTTGTTTAACGAGACCGAAGCGGTAATTGGAATGATATAAATAACACGAATGAATCTCTTTATAAGAATGTTAAAACATGTTTGATATTCATTCAACAATTTTCTAATTAACAATTCAATTAATTGTTGGAACTCTGATTTTACGTAGAACTTCAGCTAGAAGGAAAAATATAATTTCGCCAGTTGAATACGTTCATATTTTAGTTTAAAGATAATTTTAATAGAGTTTTCTTAAATGTCAAATGTTAAAAGCAATTGTGAATATGAACACAAAGATTTCAGTTTAATGTAGGTAGTTCAATATTAGAATAATTATTGTTGCATTATGATGCTCTACAAATATGTAATATTCACATTTATGTACGTGTTCGTATTTGAGTTAACCTTTTATTATTACTTGGACAGTTATAGCAAGTTATGTTTCAAACCAGTTTCTGGAAGCAATACGAAAATATTCTTGAATATCAAATACTCAATAGTTTGTGTTTGCCTTAGCGCCAAGTGATTTTAGCTATAACTTGAGAATGCTAAATGGGTCTCAACATTGTGCATTGTATCAAGATTGTCCCTTTTAGCATGTGCGTCATTTAACTCACCAATTTAAACACATATAAAAGAATAACACAATATTATCAATGCATGTTCATCGTAATAAAATGATTTTGAAAACACGTACGTACGCTTTTTAAAAACAGCTTTTATTGACTTAAATTAATATATGTAAGGCAGTTTCATTTGTAAAATGAAAATATATTTCATTATTTTTGAATGACTAATATTTCTAAGAGTTTTGTATGGCAATATATTGAAGTCCATCGCTTGTCATATAACGGTGGCGAGTCTACCGATGGATTGGCATCAATAAATCAGAATTACGAGAGTATAATACTATACATTAACTTTCTTTTCCATTTTTATTTGTTTTCGATTTCGAAAAAGCAATCGCATGAAAACACGTCCCTTTATTTAAATGTTTTCATGTATGTGTGTTTGTCTTAGAATATGATATATCATTTTCACAAAACATTACATCTGCTCTTTAAGAAACAACGCGTTTTCCCGTCGGGTCCTAGTATATAACCAAATGAATATGATCATGACTGTATGGGATTCAGTCTGTAAGATTGTCTAAGCTTATTGGCAACTGTATTGCGAAATTGCCTATTTGTAATGACAAATATAATTCAATTCAGTATGGATATAAATTAATATAATTTTTGAGTAAGTTGGTGTTCCAACCCATGCTGAAGATAATGACATTAGTACTATTTAGGTCACGTAGAAAAAACAAAACCTGAACTATTGTTAACATTAGGGGAATATTGCGACTCAACGGACCACATACAATACTCTCTTGTGGTCGCTTGGCCTGTAGTCGCCCAACATATTAGACCGAACCGTAAATAGGTAGACCGTTGTGCCCTATGGAACAATCGTCAAAACGCGATGTCATTTTGCTGCTGAAAAGTGAAGTTATAGACGCGTTATTCTTTGTAAACATAAGACACAAAGAAGAAAATAATATGTACGTGAAGGTGTTCTTAAGATGCAAATCGTGATATATAAGTTCACAGCTTTCAACGTAAAATTGACCTAACTAAAGACTTTTGATGTGTTGACGAAGGAAATTTGACAGACGTCTCAAAAGAGACATCAGTGGTATACTTTGGAGTCGCGTTGTTTCAAAACTGTTTCAGAGACGAACACATAAGGACAGAATAGTATTGGGCGTATTATTTGTTAGATACCTTATTAATTTAAAATATACTTTGCGTTAATTGCATAATTGTTAATCGTACGATAAATCATGAGACTATATTACAGTAGATGTTTTTTAACTCGATAAAATGAACATGTTTTAAATATACTTCAGGTTAAAGAGTATATAACATCTATGAAAAGTAAAGTTGCAAATATTGTTTTTATTGTTACCAAAGACATATACTGATTGGATTTAATATAGTATTCAAAATGTTTCAGCCCGGAATTTCGTAAAGTAGGTTCTTCCATGTTACAAATCGGGCCATTCCATTTTTCATGTAGATAATTAAAAGGCAAATAATGCTTATTCGATCTGCCTCGCCTGGAAACTGTATGGTTTCCAAAACCCCGCAATATTGGCGATCAATGAGTCATATATTTTGTAAATAAAGTTCCTCAGTTTGAAAATATGAAACTTGCAGGAAGTTTTAATAATACATAAAAAGGCTGATTTGTAAAATGATTCATCATAATTGATTACATTTACAATGCAACCTACTTGTTATATCTGAATTGTAATATCTTACTAGAACAGCAGATATGTTTTTTCACTGAATAGATAAATTAGCATGTTACGCATAAGTTGAGTCTCGTCCGACAGAAAATACCCCCAGAATTAAGCGACAAGGTGAGATTAAGATCAACCTACGCCTCATACATGTAGATGTACAATCATCCATGAAGCCAGAGGAAGACGGTTATGATCAAAATCTGACAATGAGACTATACAAGTCAATAGTAAATGAGCCGTCCCGTGAGGAAACCAACATTGTGGACTCGGCGTAAAGTGTCGACACGTATCAGCCTAAGCATGCCGCGCAGGCTAACCCGGACAGATACTTTTCGCCTCCTGTGGATTTTCTGTTTCATTCTTACTCTATACCTATATATATCTTGATCGATATATTACGAAGAGGTTATAATGTTTGTTCTCTGTGTAACTACCGTGAAACAGTCATATACCGTTTGGCACGTAAGAACCAATAAAGTATGAAAAACACTTTTTCTATTTGTACTATATTTACTATATTAACTACATATATAGTGAAGTCGTCAAAAGAAGTACAAGGGTGTACTTTTAATATACGTATTATCAATTCTGACGATATTAGTTTTATGGTTTTTAATTTCCGCTGCAAAAACCACAGAGTTCTTG
This sequence comes from Clinocardium nuttallii, assembly GCA_031471495.1. NCBI lineage: Eukaryota > Metazoa > Mollusca > Bivalvia > Cardiida > Cardiidae > Clinocardium > Clinocardium nuttallii. Next base: position 1,725 of record JAUELF010280129.1, on the reverse strand, counting down.
CGGTTTTTAAAGAGGCTTTGTAAAATGATATAGACCTTCCCTTAATGCATAAATTAAATTAATTTAAATGATGGAAATATTTAAAATATTTGCTTTAGTTTGTGAGTTGAGTATATAGTGTTTATATTACGATGAATTCAACTAAAACGACAACCACATGCTTATAAATAATAATCCAAACACACACTATTTGTACCTGATCTAAATATTTGTATACATGTATATATATATTACCAATCGACAACACGACTCGGTTTTCATCATTAACAAAGGAGAGTAAAACAACCATAAACAATTGATCAACCTTATTTGGTCATGTGACTGGGATGCATGTTGTGTGCAGTAATTGTCCGAGAAAGACAGAAATCACATGTTAGGGGGAAATGGCCACCGTGATGTTACTAAAATACCTTTACCTACAGCCTTTAACCTCAATCAATCCATGTGTATATAATCACAAAGGCAGCGAGAATAAGCAAAAGACTGTTGTCGTTATATGAACTTTTTTTGAAAACGGCGTTAAGTGCGAATAGATAAAATGCACCATTCACAAATGCAATTTAAACAATGACGGATGAAAGATTGTGTATGTTTAGTTAGTTTAGTTAAAACATATTTTTATTGGCGAATATAGTTATGTTCACTTAGGAAAGACCATTCCCTTACATGCGCAATATTGTTTTGTCTCCAATTACAGTAGATGTATATGTGTGAAGCAATGTTATGCTTTGAAAACATGCTTCCGTTTCAGTTTGGTAGATTTGTTTGACAATTACACGAAAATGTAAACAAGAAAAAGCTTTAAAAAAGATAAACGTCGATCAATATGAGACAACAATAAGATATGGAACATGCGCATATTATTTGACTTGAATTTCAGAAAGGTTGTGTTAATACTCAAAACAATCAGTAATTTTCTATGAATTATAAAATGTGCGCAATAATGTTATATATCTAAAAAGGCTCCCAAAGGGTGTATAAGTTTCAATTGACGATGAATAACTGAAAACTTATCATGTTTCAAAAATAATTAATATTTTGCTCTTGAATATTATATTTCATACGTTTTCACTGATTTTATTACCTGAAATTTATTTCATAAGAAAAGAATTAAATGTTAGTATGCAGAACATTTCATTTTGAAACTATTGAAATTAGTGCCTCTCGTAGGATCGCCAACCTAATCAAACCGTTTCGTTTCCTTTATTTCTTCGACATTATTCGTTAAATACAACATTTAAGTGGTTTTCAATCTAGATCATTTGTTTAACATCTAGGTCAAAACTAAGGTGAGACAGCTATCTCCGAAAACAATAATATATTAAGTGTAAATAAGACGCTGAGTAATAATATGGAATTAAATTGTGAAAAAATAAGATACACATATAGATGTTTTGATATACTCTCAATTAGAGAGTATGTATGGAATGGGATAAACTCAGCTAACTCAATGAACACAATTAAGACCCTGTGTGTCTTTCGAAGATATAGAATACATTTAAAACATTTTTTTTTATTTTGAATGGTGTTTTAAGACTCGTTGAACATAAACGCTTATCATAATGTACTCAACTTTAAACAACATTTCATTATGAAAGTAGATTTTAAAAGATAATTTGCAAACGATATGAAACATAATCCGCTGTCCTGCAAACCTGTGCATTTTATTCTTCCTTTACACTGTTCTATGTTCTATGTTCAATATAAACAAATATCAAAACGGCC
>JAUELF010280108.1:0-10466 GCA_031471495.1 Clinocardium nuttallii | reverse complement strand
ATTGTATGAGAATGTTCATGGGAAAGTGTACAAGTAATTAAGTATGAGAATTTTCATGGGAAAAGGTACAAGTTATCAAGTATATGAGAATGTTCGTGGGGAAAGGTACAAGTTATGGATTGCATGAACATGTTCATGGGAAAAGGTACAAGTTATCAAGTGTATGAGAATGTTCATGGGAAAAGGTACAAGTTATGGATTACATGAGAATGTTCATGGGAAACGGTACAAGTTATCAAGGGTATGAGTATGTTCATGGGAAAAGGTACAAGTTATGGATTGCATGATAATGTTCATTGGAAAGGTACAAGTTATTAAGTATGAGAATTTCCATGGGAAAAGGTACAAGTTATGGCATCTATGATAATTTTCATTGGAAAAGGTACAAGTTATGGAATGTATGATAATGTTCATGGGGAAAGGTAAAAGTTATCAAGTGTATGATAATGTTCATGGGAAAAGGTACAAGTTATTAAGTATGAGAATGTTCATTGGAAAAGGTACAAGTAATTGATCGTATGATAATGTTCATGGGAAAGGTACAAGTAATTGATCGTATGAGAATGTTCATTGGAAAAGGTACAAATTATGGATTGTATGAGAATGTTCATTGGAAAAGGTACAAGTTATTGATCGCATGAGAATGTTCATGGGAAAAAGTACAAGTAATTGATCGTATGATGATGTGCATGGGAAAAGGTACACGTTATGGATTGTATGAGAATGTTCATGGGGAAAGGTACGAGTACTTGATTGTATGAGAATGTTCATTTGAAAAGGTACAAGTTATTGATTGTATGAGAATGTTCATGGGAAAAGGTACAAGTTATTGATTGTATGAGAATGTTCATGGGAAAAGGTACAATTTATTGATCGCATGAGAATGTTCATGGGAAAAGATACAAGTGATGGGTTGTAGGATATGTTCATGGGAATAAGTACAAGTTATAAATTGTATGAGCATGTTCATGGGAAAATGTACAAGTTATTAATTGTATGAGAATGTTCATGGGAAAAGGTACAAAGTATTAATCGCATGAGAAATTTCATGGGAAAAGGTACAAGTAATTGATTTTATGAAAATCATCATTGGAAAAAGTACAAGTTATTAATTGTACGAGAATGTTCATGGGAAAAGGTACACGTAATTGATCGTATGAGAATATTCATGGGAAAATGTACAAGGTATCATCGCATGATAATTTTCATGGGAAAAGGTACAAGTTGTTGATCGTATGAGAATGTTCATCGGAAAAGGTACAAGTTATTGATTGTATGATAATGTTCACGGGAAAAGGTACAAGTTATTAATTGTACGAAAATGTAATTGATTGTATGAGAATGTTCATGGGTGGGAAAGATACAAGTTATTAATTTTATGAGAATGTTCATGGGAAAATGTACAAGTAATTGATTGTTGAGAATGTTCATGGGAAAAGGTACAAGTTATTAATTGTACGAAAATGTTCATGGGAAAAGGTACACGTAATTGATCGTATGAGAATGTTCACGGGAAAATGTACAAGTAATTGATTGTATCAGAATGTTCATGGGTGGGAAAGATACAAGTTAGTAATGTACGAGAAAGTTCATGGGAAAAGGTACACGTAATTGATCGTATGAGAATGTTCACGGGAAAATATACAAGTTATTGATCGTATGAGAATGTTCATAGGAAAAGGTACAAGTTATTGATCGCATGAGAATGTTCATGGGAAAAGGTACAAGTTATTGATTGCATGAGAATGTTCATGGGAAAAGGTACAAGTGATGGATCGTATGAGAATGTTCATTGGAAAAAGTACAAGTTATTGATTGTATGAGAATGTTCATTGGAAAAGGTACAAGTTATTAATTGTATGAGAATGTTCATGGGAAAGGTACAAGTAATTGATTGTATGAGAATGTTCATGGGGAAAGGTACAAGTAATTGATTATATGAGAATGTTCATGGGGGGGGGGGTACAAGTAATTGATTGTATGAAAATGTTCATTGGAGAAGGTACCAGTAATTGATTGTTGAGAATGTTCATGGGAAATTGTATAAGTTATGGATTGTTTGAGAATGGTCATTGGGGAAGGGTACAAGTTATCACCAGATAACACGCAATTGTATGAGAATGTTCATGGGGAATGGGGCAAGTAACCACATCTGAACAATGTAAGATATGCGTGTACATCAGGGCCGGTTGTTCAAATTATCCGGAAGAAATTCATCCAACAATTGTGAACAACCTCTATCGTTCTTTTTGTTATCCAAATTGGATAACTTTAGGCGGATTTTAACCCAGGGTTAAAGTTATCCAAATTGGATAACTTTAGGCGGATTTTAACCCAGGGTTAAAGTTATTCAGTATATGACTTTTGAACAACCGATCCCTGCTCAGTCTTACCAGAATATACAAGAGTTGGCAGAAGTTTCCAACAAACTTGTTATAGTAGTATGTTACAGTTTGTATTAATTGTTACCAGACTGTGTGGATGCACATGCAGATTATGATCTACACTGTTCACACAAATCAAAAAACATCTTCCCACGAATATTTTCAAAAGTCGTCAAAGTAGGTTGAACTGCGTCCGTATGAAGAATTTATCGAAATAACTGTATACATGTACATGCAATCTCACCGAAAAAAGGGATATTTTGATATTTTTTAACGATAAAATGAAAATCGCTTGTGCTACATACATTTGATAAGTTAGTGTAATTACAGGTATAAGACGCGGCGTCTGGTATTGAAATACATGGTGACACGTAGTTGGAACTTCGAAGAGCCGAAACGTGCCCACCAAAAGCATGAACATGTTTTTAAATAGTAATATCTGTAAGAGAAAACAACCATACAAATATTATTGAGCCGTTCCACGAACTAACCATCATTATGGAAATGTAGAGTAATTATTCCTGAAACAAAAAAAATCCACAAACCACGAAAAGTGTCTGTTCGGGTTAGTCTGCGTGGCATGCTTACGCTGATCCGGGTTGATACTTTAAGCAGAGTCCATAATGTTTGTTTTCTAGTAGAACGGCTCACATTCATTTTCAAGATACGAAACATGTTTACACGGAGTGATTGCTGAAGGCAAATAGTTGTCTATTGCCACGGACGTCAATCTTATATTGACCAGATGTTGACCTAACAACAATCAAGGAACAAATTCTCTTAAATTAATTATGGTTTTGGCTCAAAAACTATAACAGTTTAATCTGGGCTCAGAATGTGTGCTCTAGTATCTGATTGATCAAAAACAAACTCGTGCATCACATTGACCATTCAAAAGCCTTATTTGGGGCATGGACTTCATTTGTGAGCACTGAGAACGTTTCCAGAGTTTTAAAGTTTCGGACCTTGGTCTTATTGAAATAATATAAAATTGTCATGTTGTAGGAATTACGCGGTAATGTTGTCAACACGCATCTTAAAACAAGCAAATATACAAAGAAAACAGTGGTGCAGTGGAACAGCGTCGGCTTGTGGTTTTAAATGTTTCGGGTCCAACTTCCGTGATGAGGGGGTTCCACCGTTTGGGATTTTTCAACACAAACGACGCCAAAAAGCAGATATCGAGTGTATAAAATAATCTGAAAGCTTATTTTCGCAATCGATATCAGATAAATAAGTTTAAACTAAATACGCAAACTATGAACGGTCTCAATTTTTAAAAAATGCATTATTTAGCGTGTTTTAACGTAATTCATTCGGCTACTTCCGTGAAATGCTCAGGTTCACCGGAGTGCTTGTAAATAAATGAAAATGATTATGCCCGTGGGACCCAAAGAGATTTCCACACAGATTGATTATTAACACTTCATGATTGCTATTGATTTTTAGATAGATACTGATAGGCGAAATTCATTGTTTTTATTTCACCTCACCTTTCGGCTCCTCACCTGAACACGAATCGAGCCAATCCATCTGAAAAGTTAGACGTTGGTATTTCTGAACAGTGTAGTTTCAGATCATCGTGTAAACATGATCAGTCTTACCAGAATCTACACAAGTTGACAGAATCTCTTCTAACACGCGTATGTACTTAATATGCAAGCCGTGTATATCTCTATCAGACTGTGTTGATACATAGGCTGATCTGAGTATACACTGTTCATAAAATCCAACGTGAAACCTTTCCCATTGGCGGGCTCAATAGTGATCAATATGTGCCCGACGTTTCTATCGATAACAATTACTCTTATAATTACCGGCGTATTACCATCCCAAATGCCACATTTGAAACCAATGTTCAATGACATGTCAACAGATCATTAAATTGAGTCAGGTCATCTATAAGTATCTAACAGCTACTATCATGAATATTCATCACAATAGAACATGTATTTTCAGCAAATCAAATTTGAAACTAGGACATATTGGGTCAAAAAATGGTCACGAGATCAAATTTAAGAGAAACCTTGATATCACACTAGGGGACAGTCTATTTCATCCGATCTCCATGAATGTTCCTTAGAATATCATCTCTACTAAATCTCTCTACTACAGTCAGTTCCGAAACTGAATCTCTTGGGGTTAAAAGAAAACTAAGTCACTTGGTCAAGTTTTAGAAAAACACTTTAGAGGCAATATTTTAAATGTAACACATTCATTTTCAACAAATCACGGTCAAGTTCTAAACTGGGTCACGGTGAGTTAAAAAGGTGTTACTAGTTCAAAAATAAGACTCTAAGTCAAATTGTACAAGTTTGGAAATGGGAGTAGTGAAGTCAAAAACTAGCTCACTAGGTCAAATTTACTGAGCTAGGTCAAATTTACGAAAACTAGCTCACTAGGTCAAATTTACGAAAAGGCTTCTGAAGAGTCTTTAGGTCATTATGACTCTGACGTTTCTGGAAGTTACTCTGAACATTCGTCTTCATAAACTCTCAGTCAATTTTGAAACAACGACAACAGGTAAACCTTGAGACAAATTATGTTAAGACTATATATATAGAGGCCACACTTTTCTTCAGATCTTCATGCCAGTTCATCAGAAACATTGATCTCTATAATTTCACTCCGGTTGATTCCGAAACAGTCATTCGGATCCACATACTAGGTCAAAAGTTTCGGGGACTTCATGAATGGGTTTGTTTATATATGGTAATAAACAGTGTTGCGGGTTAACTGTTATGTAGAACTGTAAATGCTGAGGATATAACTGTAATATCACCAACATACGCTATCTGTATACTGCAAGGGCGATAACTTTACCATACAATTGGCAATTCTCCTTCGCAGAGTTGTCGTTCCTTACACTCACTTTTGTAAATGTAATAAGCCGATAGGTCAGAGAGTGACGTTTGGCTTATTTGACTTAAACTTTGGGTTTAGTATTGTGCTTAGGTTCACTGTTCTCCTAAACTGTAAAGTTATGGATTTGAAACTTCAAAAACTTATTCGACGTAGTAAGGCGTGATATATGATAGGTCCACTATCTGCCATGTTCATAAATGGGTATTGTATTTGTCTTTTTGTTTTAAGAATTCAGATGAACTATATCACCAGCCAACGTTTATCTTGGTTCTTTAACATCAAATCTTCACGTGAACCCGACTTTGAGTTCTTTAATTAAAACCGAAAACAGAAAGTTCCCCAAACGCTAATGTTCAGTTTCACACCAACAGAACAGGTATTGTCTTTATTTGATCGGGATATACCTGTCCATAAGCTGTCCAGTGAAAAAAACAACGCTGTGGACTCTGCGTAAAGTATCGACCCGAATCAGCATAAGCATGACGTGCAGGCTAATGCGGATATACTCTTTTCGCCTCCAGTGGATTTACTGTTTCAGGAATCATTACTCTAAACCGATATCCCACTAAGACGAAATGTGTCGGCCCGGATGAGCCTGTGCGAACTGCACAGGTTGATCTGGGTCGAAACATTACGCAGATCCCATGATGTTGGTTTTCTCGTGGAACGGCTCATATATCATTTACCTTTGACATTTATATTTCATTTCAGAGCTTCCTAATCAGCCCAAATAGAAACAATGGATGAAGCAAACGAAACAGACAAAGGAGATATATCCAGAGTGTTCAGGGTCCCGGATGAAGATTCAGACTGGAGCAATTGTATGGACGACCGAGCCTTTGTGTACTTTACATATGCACTTTTCGCAGTCATATTCCTCCCTACTGTTTTCGGAAACGTATTGATATTGGCCAGTATTATCAAATTCCGCCATTTACGAACAAACATGTATATCTTAATTGGAAATCTGGCTGTTTCTGACTTGCTCATAGGTCTGTGTATCATTTTACAAGTGCTTGGCAATTTTGGATGGAAATTTGTTGAGAGTAAATATTTTTGTTTGTCCGTGAGTGCTGTGTTCGTTGTATCCCTCGGCACTTCATCGTGTAACCTACTGACGATGTCTATAGAACGTTTTACGGCAATCCAATATCCATTACGACACAAAATAATGTTTACCAAAAGAACAACATACGCATCAATTATTACCTGTTGGACGTACTACATGATATTTGCAGCACTGCCGCTAATAGGATGGAACAATTACAAGAATGACGTCATGATATGTGATACTGATCTTGTGTGGTCAAAGGTTTATGACGTCATACTTGTTGGTGGGACGTTAACAGTAGTTGTCGTAAATTGTATAATATGTGGCTTTGTGACAAGAACCATCATCAGAAAGAGGACGTTACTTACAACATATTCATCCTCGAACTCAATAGATAACACCTACGTTACCAGAAACTACCGGAAAACCAAGCTTACAATGATAGTTTTCGTGGTGTTTGCCCTGTGCTGGTTACCGTATCTAACGCTTTCACTAGTATTAACGTTCTATAACACAGAATTCATACGGTGTGTACGTCAATGGAGCATATGTATCGGCATAGTAAACTCCGCCATGAACTGGATTATTTATGGACTCGCAAACAGATCATTCAGGGATGCATTTAAGATAATTTTGAAGCGCAAACGGCCTGAACAGTTTGGGAACTCGTTCACATCCTCATCATATTGATACATAGGGATCGTCTGATTATCCGTCCGTCCGTCTGTCTGTTTGTATGTTTCAATTACAAACAAATTTGCGGGCAACACATGTAATTATTTCTTACGATCTTGATAAAAGCAGAAGAGGATAAACAGAAAAGTGATTACACAAACTAGTGTCCCTGCACAAACCCTTTCCCACATGCAAACACAATTGCTGTGGAAGATTTTTGACAAACTTGTGACAAATGGGAAAATTGCTCATTATATTTGTTATATGTGGAAAAAGGTTAAGTTCTATTTTTTGACAAAGTAGAAAAGATAATTGAAATGTTGAAAAAAATATATAGATTTTGTTTTCGCATGATGATTTTGGTTATTGTTTTCTTTAGACACCTATGCAAATGCAAGGTTGTGTAACAGTAACCAAGGTTACCAGCCCAATGATGTAAAGATTCGCGTCTAGTAATATAATTCAACACTTGTCATAAAGATATATCAAACGGAATAATACTGGATTATTTATTGAGTGATTGTTTGGTGTTTTACACCGCTTCCAAAATGTTTTCAGTTATATCACGGCGTTTCCGTGGTAAGTTACTAGTACTACTGGTTCGTTCATGCCGACACCAGCCCGTTAGTCGTAATGCTAACCCCGTAACTCTGAATGACTGGTTCGTTCATGCCGACACCAGCCCGTTAGTCGTAATGCTAACCCCGTAACTCTGAGCGCCAAGGGGGGCAGCACAATTTAGTTCCGATGAATACTTGATTAGACTCTCAGTAAGATACAATTGGACGTAGGATAGGACTCTGTTCCATCGTCTTTATGAAGCAATGCTACCAGCTCTGTTCTTCTCTGCGGTCGTACGTCTCTGCAGCATACTTCTTTTGAAAACAGTGTGACAAAAGGAAAAATTTCTGAAAATGAACAATTTCTTCTTTCAACACTATTATACATATCCTTTTATTTACAGATATTGTTTTCTAATTTTGACTAGCTATTTTCAACGTCGTCTGCTGTAGATATGTTGTATGTGGGAAAGGGTAAATAGGTGACTTACTTTCAGTGAAGAAGTTTGGTCGTTTATGGGTTATGAAGTTGGTATCATTTGATTTGTGGATAAACTACATTTAACTAACACTTGATCTGATTGATGGATAAACTACATTTAAGTAGCATATGATTTGATTGGTGGATAAGCCACAGTATATTAACATAGAGCGCATGGTAACAGAGGCTAATAGTTAAACAGGCTAAATTATATACAAACATTTGACATCTTTTGGTGCGATATTTGAAATGGGAAAACAATCTGCAGCTGACGTATACAAAGGGAATTAATAGTATCAACATGAATTGTGAAGCTATTCCTTAACCCTTTCCCTCATACGGCAATTCTGCAGCAGACAACTTTGAACATATTTTGCCAAAAATTGGAAAATCTCTGAAATTTAATGGATAACCTATGACAAAAGTGGAAAACACATTATGTTTTCAAAAGACCGTCTGCTGTAGAGGCGTCAGAAAGCGTCTTTATGAGGGAAAGAGCGCACATGTCCCTTATCCACATGCAGTAGCTTTCTGACAGCTCTGCAGCAGACGACAGTTAAAAGCATTGTGGCAAAAGAAGAAATTGCTTAGGCCGAGTATTTTTTCCGATTGCATCAATGTGTTCAACTTTATTCAATAAATGTTATTTCATTCAAAAGGACTTCTTATATGACTAAATGTTTTCAAAGTTGTCTGATGATTTGTTGAATGTTCGAAGGGTTAAACGGAGGGACATGTGATCGAATTGTTGGTAGGTACGAGAAAACCAACAGTATGGCCTCTGCGTAATGTATCGACCCAGATCAGCCAGTAATGATCCTGAAACAGAAAATCCACAGGATGCGAAACGTGTCAATCGGGGTTAGTCTGTGTGGCATGCTTATGCTGGTACGGCATACGATACTTTACGCATATTCCACAATGTTGGTTTTCTAGCGGGACGACTGCGATCCAGGGCGCATGTAGCCCCCTTGTTTGTTTGTTTTATTTTTTGATGTCAACAGTGGCAATTGTCACTCAGTGGAACCTATTGGGCATTGATTTATTAGCCCTTTCTCACATAAAGACGCGTGTTGATGCCTCTGCAGCAGATGCAATTTGAGTTGCAATGTCAGCCACAATTAATCATCTTGTGGTCATGTAAGCTAATACAAGAGGCACAATGCCCAGTTTAGCTGCACTTGCGAGAAGGCAAATGACGCTTCTAAGGTGTCTGTCTTTTGTCAAATAAATATGACTCGAGGAAACTGAGGGGCGGGGCCAATTTTGACCAGGGCAGACGGCTCATATATAAATCGCGAGACGAAATCATACGAATATTTACGAAGCCGAGTACCGTATCTAAATGGCTCCAAAACCATAACAACTTACTCTGTACTCAGAATAAGTACTCAACACTTTCCCTCATACGACAATTTTGCAGCAGACGACTTTGAACATATTTTGTCAAAAGATCGAAAAAAACCTATAATTGAATGGATAACCTATGACTAAAAGCGGAAAACATTGTGGCATATGGAGAAATTGCTCGTTTTGAGCAATATCTTCTTTTGTCACTATGTTTTTAAAAGGCCGTCTGCTGCAGAGGTGTCAAAAAGCGTCTATATGAGGGAAAGCGTTACGTATCTGAATGATCAGACGTTTTATTTGGAGCATACAGTCCATATCTACGTTTCCAGAGTTTGATTGTTTCGAGTGCACCAGTCCGAATGATGTAAGCAGGTGACCGCCTTCAATTGATTGTTTTGAGTGCACCAGTCCGAATGATGTAAACAGAAGATCGCCTTCAATTGATTGTTGCGAGTGCACCAGTCCGAATGATGTAAGCAGGAGACCGCCTTCAATTGATTGTTTCGAGTGCACCAGTCCGAATGATGTAAACAGGGGAATGATGTAAGCAGGAGACCGCATTCAATTGATTGTTTCGAGTACACCAGTCCGAATGATGTAAACAGGGGAATGATGTAAGCAGGAGACCGCCGTCAATTGATTGTTTTGAGTGCACCAGTCCGAATGATGTAAACAGGGGAATGATGTAAGCAGGAGACCGCCGTCAATCAATCTTCACACTATGATACGTGAGAGGGATATTTGCAGACCTTTCGCTATGTTTTATGATTGCTTTGGAATATCGAAAATATAGAAAAGCGGTTATACCAGCTAGAGTCATTTATACATTGTTCGTGGAATGGTGTTATTGTACCGATTTCTTTATGGGCGTTTGGAGAGGGTTGTTTGTATTGTGTTTTACGCCGTTTCTACATGTTTTCATTTATATCCCGGTGTTTCTTGGGTAAGTATACAATACAACAGGTCCGTTTATTATCATACCAGTGAATCACTCGTAATGCTAACTAAACACGTTTTAGCGCCGAATCACTCGTAATGCTAACTAAACACGTTTTAGCGCCGAATCACTCGTAATGCTAACTAAACACGTTTTAGCGCCG
>JAUELF010280087.1:0-10466 GCA_031471495.1 Clinocardium nuttallii | reverse complement strand
ATTATGGAGATTTTCTATGTTATACTAAAATATGTTCAAAGTCGTCTGCTGCAGAATTGTTGTATGAGGGAAAGGGTTAATTATGTGCATGCAGACTGAGACTCACCTGTCTTTACTGTCCACATATAAAGGACTATAGAAAAGGAAGAGTAAACATGTAGGCTGAGGACTTTTCCCAACAATATCTCTCTAATGACTCAACGGAACCCTATGCTGTGGGTACTCAGTGAGACGATTCTTTTGAGAACCCACAGCATAGGGTTTGAGGGTCATATAAGGATTTTGGGGGGTGTTAAATGATTTCTTCATGCGCAATGAAATATTGCGGCTCCATTTCGATGCTTTGCGTCAAACATTCATTTTGTACATAATTTGGTATTCATGAAATAAGTATGCATGATATTCATAACTAACTGTCTACATTGTAAACCCGTCTTCTCAGAACCCCAATATGTAGACTATAGAGTTCCGTATTATTCAGCGTCCTGATGTAAAAAATAATCAAGACAGTAAGACCCGAATTAACGCTTTCCAACATACGACAATTCTGCAGCGGACGACTTTGAACATACAATGTATTTTGTCAAAATATGGAAAATCTCTTTAATTGAATGGATGATGCATATGACTAAAAGTGGAAAACTTAAATTGTGGCAAAAGGAAGAATAGCTCGTTTTGAGCAATTTCTTCTTTTGTCACTATGTTTCTTAAAGGCCGTCTGCTGCAGAGGCGTCAGAAAGCGTCTATATGAGGGAAAGGGTTAAGTTGTCACAAAAATGTCTGCCAAAGAGGTATTGAAAACATTGTAGAACATGAACGAATTGCACCAAGAAGCAATGACCTTACTTCCAGCCACTTGAATGCCCTAACGAAAGGTTAGGTATCTGCCGTGGTCGAGTGGTTAGCGTCGGGGATTTGAAACCGGGTGTCCCGGATTTGATTCCCAGCCACGGCACTATGGTCATAGTGTGTTAACGCAGGGATCATGAATAAGTGAACTGTCGTCATGATATAAATGAAATAATGTTGAAAACGGCGTAAAACCCCAACAAAACAAACTAACGAAAGGTTGGCCATCATCATCATCATCACCAGGGCATTATAATGACCTTCTATTTCTGTCATTATTGGTTTCTCAATTCATTTTCAGAATTAAGACTTTTGAAATTGTTGTGACGAAAGAGGGATAATTATATAGTGTATTTTTGTAACTGTTACAAGTTACAGGCCAAATTGGAATAGGGTATTGCCAGATTATTTTAACCCTTTTCAACAAACACATGCTTTCTGACGCATCGTAACAGCCGACACATTCAGTTACATTTGCCACAATGTTTTCATCTTTATTCAATAACAACACTTTCCCACATACAAGAATTCCGCAGCAGACAACTTGGAAAACATCTAGGCAAAAACATTTCTATTAATGAAGGGGTTTTTTTCTGAAAAAAATAGGAAATAATCATGAGCAATTTTTTCATTTGTCACAATATTTTCAAAAGTCCTCTGCTGCAGCGTCGTTAGAAAGCGCCTATATGTGGGAAAGGGTTAAGAAGAGTTATTGCTATTATGTACATGAAACAATGTGCATGCATGGACAACTATCTTATCTATGAAAACACATGTTAAATCACTATAGAAGAAGGTCTATAATTACTTAAAAAAGTTGAAAACATTGTGGCAAATGGAGAAATATTGCTCATTATGAGCAACTTGTCCTTTTGTCACAATGTTTTCAAAAGTCATCTGCTGCAGCGGCATCAGAAAGCGTCTCTCTGTGGGAAATGGTTAAGAGTTTTGGGGTTGGGGGATGTAAAATTGAGAGCAGTCCAATGTAGCAACTATATATGTATTGATCCGGGGCAATCAGTTATACAGTGGGGACAACTGTTTCATTGACTTTTGCCCCATACAGACGTAACAGGCAATTGTATGACACACAATAGCTACCACTATATGATAGTAACCAATTCCCAGATATCAAAGTCATTTGACGCATCTGCAACAGAATACTTTTAATCCTTTCCCTCATATAGACGTTTTCTGACCCCTCGGCAGCAGACAGCTTTTTGAAAACAAACCGGTGTCAACCAGAAGAAATTGCACATCACAATAAGCAATTTCTCCCCTTGTCACCATGTTTTCAATTCATTTGAATTGCTGTTCTTTCATTTAAGGGCATTTTATGTGCTTTTGCCTAGACGCTGCAGATTTGTTGTATGTGGGAAAGGGTTAAAAACATTGTTGGGAGAAGTAGAGATTAAGCAAACAATTAAATTGTCCTTTTCTCTGGTCACTTTCTTATGTCAACATTATCTGTATTAAGTATTAACCCTTTCCCAGATGCAACAAATCTACAGCAGATGACTTTGAAAACTTCTGAATATTTCTTTTGAAAATGTCCATAAATCAATGTGTAGTTTATTCAATATAGTTAAAAACATTTTGGCAAATGTTATATTTGTATGTTTTCAAAAGTTGTCTGCTTAGAGGCGTCAGAAGGCGTCTATATTGGGAAAAAGGGTAAAAATTGTAATTTTAATATTTCAGATGTTTCTAAGAATAATTTTCCTTAGTTGTTTTCAAAAAAGAGAAGGAAACAAAAAGTTAACCCTTTCCCACACACAAAAATGCAGCAACAGACAACTTAACAAAGTCAAAAACATGGAAAATATGTCTATAAAATGAAGGTATTACGTAATTAATTAATGAAAATAGATGTGACAAAATTTGACTGCTGAAAAGGTGTCTGTATGTATGTTGTCATTATCTTTTGCCTGGATGTTTTCAAAGCTTGTTGATGTACGAGGGAGGAGGTTAAATTAAGTCACTGTCTCCAATGTGACACTTTATATATATATATTTATGTGAGAAAGTAGTCGGTGGCTTCGAAAGAATGTTGTGTTAGTACTGGTGTGGGAAAACCAGGAAAAACATGGATAGGTGCACTGACCGCCGTGATAAAACCTTAGCAGTTGAAAGCGGCGTTAAACTCCAAACAATCAATCAATCAACTTTAATTTCAATAATAATAGTGTAGGAAAGTTGCATAATTACTGAACAGGGAAAGGGTTAAAAGTCGTTTTCTCCCATACTTGTTCATTACCCCTTCAAAGGCTACCAATTCCAAAATGGTCTTTTATCCCCAACCATTGAGACAAATGCTTTACACAAACTTGAAATACCAATATATTTCTGTATAAAACTCTCAGATGAGCGATATAGGACCACTTTGATCCCCTTGTATTTGATTTACTTTAAGAATTAAAAAAATAATAATCTGAAACGTTTTGTTTGACATATCTCCTATTGCTTACATCGGTCCTGTATAGATTTCAAATTGGAATATTTGTACAACGACCGGTGAAGCGTATTTTTTTAAGATCCGTGAATTCATTAAAGTTTTGTATACTGTGCATAGTCTTATGATTTTCACGTCTTACAATGTTCATAGTCGATCCGTGAAAAAATGTAAGATACAAGTTGTATTGTGGCAAACGGTGCATAGTGGAGTAATTTCTTCCACGTCTTGCATTTTCCACAGTCCCTCCTTAAACTTTTATGATGTTTTAACACAGCCTGGAACTGCATAATGGAATAATTATTTAGAATCGTATGATTTTCCCGTCTGTCATTTTCCACAGTCCCATCCGTGACAAACGTAAACTCTTGATCGTTTAATAGTAGACACAATTTCATTACACGCCGGATTGGCTGCGATCAATTGAGCAATATTTCCTCTGGACACATTGTTTTCAGCTGAACTTAATAGCTGAACTTGATAGGAATATTTATGTTTCTAGAATTTACAGATTTTTATTTAAACTTGGAAATGTCGTCTGCTGCCAGTTTGTTGCTAGGTGATGGAAAGTTAATTGTGAGATGCATTGAATTACGTGTTTAGTATACTTTAGTATATATATCTATCTACTGAATATGGTTACTTGTGGGTTTTTTATATATATATATATGTTCATTTTCAAACCCATATTCGGTGCACTGAAAATGCCCCTCAACTAGGTCTTATTCAAAGACACCACAGATGGCAATATGTGTGTATATATAATAAGAAATGAGTTAGTTCAGTTTGTTTGTAAAGAGTTTATGGCTGTTTTCAACATGCTCTCGGTTATATCACGGCGTTTCCTGGTACTTGTACTACTTGTCAATGTATCCTCACTCTAGCGATCCAATGGTAAGGCTAGACCACACACATTTAATCCATGGAAGGACAGTCTATATTAATATTTAAATGATTTGGTTTGACCTTGCCGGGACTCGAAATCGCGACTGAGTATACCATTATTACACCACGGATGACAAACCACACGTTAATGAATGTATATTGTACACAATATATGGTAGGCAGGGACAACTATCAATAGTTTATTGGATAGTTCATTTGTGTCCACCGTGTAATTGTGACATTGTTTATTAAAAGACAATGGTCTATTTAAGAATAGCTTCTCTTATAGGCGATGTCAGGTGCGGGATGTCGGGGTTTCGATCTCATTTCTAGTCTTACAAAAATATTTAAAGTTGTGGATATTGCTTTGTGGCCATTGTGTAGGGCAAGTTAAAATGTTGGCTTGAGACAAATATATTACGGCTCATTATGAGCATTTTCACCCGGTGCCACAACAATTATAAAAAATCGTTTGTCACAGACACGTCAAAATGCGTCTGCATTTGGAAAAGGATTAAATATATTACAACTCACAAACCCGGCCACTCTCTCATACTGTTTGTATTATTACAGAACAAGGTGACGTTAATATAATCTAGCCATAAATACAATGCTCCACTGTTAGCCGTATATATCTTGATATGCGACAGAAATATATGACGATAACATAATCTAGCCACAAAGTCAAAGGGGGAGTTAACCGTACATACCTGGATAATTGAACAAGATGACGTCATAAAAGAGGCAATGTTCCACATAAGGAAGCCGTACAGGCGAACAAACAAGATGACGTAAGCATAATCTAGCCACAAGCAAATGTTCCACTGAGGAATTTAGCAGTATATCTCTTGATGGGCGACCACATAAGATGATATTTACATAATCTAGCCACATGGCAATGTTTTACTGAGGAAAATAGTCGTATATCTCTTGATAGGCGACCAAAAAAGATCACGTTATCTTAATATATCCACACGTCAATGTTCCACCGAGGAAGTGAGCCGTGTATTTATTTATAGGTTAACAAACAAGATGACGTTATCATTATCTAGCCACAAAGGCCACTGATGAAGTTAGCCGTACATATCTTGATGTATTAACAAGATGACGAAGCCACAAAACCAATGCTCTACTGAGTAAGTTAGCCGTATATTTCTAGGCGAACACACAAGATGACGTTATCATTATCTAGCCACAAAGGCTACTGATGAAATTAGCCGTACATATCTTGATATATTAACAAGATGACGAAGCAACAAAACCAATGCTCTACTGAGTATGTTAGCCGTATATCTCTAGATGGGCGAACACACCAGATGACGTTATCATTATCTAGCCACAAAGGCTACTGATGAAGTTAGCCGTACATATTTTGATATATTAACAAGATGACGAATCCACAAAACATATGGCCGTATATCACTAGATAGGCGAACACACACGATGACGTTTCATAATATAGACTCACAGTCAATGTTTAACCGAGGAAGGTTGCCGCGTATCTCTTGATAGGCATAATCTAGCCACAATGTCAAGTTCTACTGAAGAAGTAAAAGCCGTATATGTAATTATAGGCGAACAAACAAGATGACGTAAACATAATCTTGCCACAAAGCAAATGATCATTTAAGTAGTTAGCCGTTGATATCTTTTAGGCGAACACATAAGATGACGTTAACAAAATTTGCCACAAAGTCAATGTTCCAATGATAAAATATATAAATATTGGTAGGCGAACAAACAAGATGACGTTAACACGATATTGCCATAGCGCCAATGTTTCAACGAAGAAGGTAGCCGTATATCTCTTGATATGCAAACAAACAAAATGATGTTAAAACAATCTAACCACGAAGCAATGTTCCAATAAAGAAGTTAGCCGTATATCTCTTGATAGACAAACAAACAAGACAATAATAACAATATCTAGCTACAAGGCCAGTGTACGACTGAGGAAGTTAGCCGTTTATCTCTTGATCGGCGAACTTATAAGTTGACGTTTACATAGTTTAGCCACATAGCCAATGTTCCACTGAGGATGTAAGCCAAATATATATTGATATACGAACACATAAGATGACGTTAACATGCTCTAGCCACAAAGCCAATATTCCAATGAGGAAGTTAGCCGCCTATCTCCTAAAAGGCGAACAAACAAGATGAGATTAGCAGAATGTCTGTGAAAGGATAGCAATAAAGATAACGTTAACATAATCTAGTCACAAAGTCAATGTTCCAGTGAGGAAGATAGCCGTACATATCTAGATATATGAACAAGATGACATAGCCAATAAGGCAATGTTCCACTGAGTAAGGTAGCCATGCATCTCTAACTAGGCGCACACACAAGATATCGTAAACATAATCTAGCCACAAGCCAATGTTCCACTGAGGTAGGTAATCGTATATCTCTTGATAGGCGACCGGACAAAATGACGTTAACATCATGTAGCCACAAAGCTAATGGACTAAGGTAGTCGAATATCTCTGGATAGGCGAACAAATAAGATTACGTTAACATGATCTAGCCAAAAAGCAAATGTTCCACTGAAGAAGTTAGCCATACATATCTTGACATATTTTGTTACATTTACAAGATGACGTAGCCACAAGACCAATGTTCCACTGAGTAAGTTAGCCGTATATCTCTAGATAAGCGAACATACAAGATGATGTTAATTAACTTGATCTAGCCACACACCAGTGTTATACTGAGGACTTTAGCAATACTTATATTGATACTTGAACAAGATCACGTAGCCACAAATCCATTTTTTTAACGTAGTAAGTTAGCCGTATATCTCTAGATAGGTGAACAAACAAGACGATGTAACATGATCTAGCCACAAGCCAATGTTCTACTGAAGAAGGTAATCGTATATTTATTTTAGCTAACAAATAAGATTAACTTAACATTATCTAGCAACAAAGTCAATATTCTATAGAGAAAGTCAGTCATATAGGTATTGATAGATGAACGCACAAGATGATGTTAACATACTATAGCAAAACATGCAATATAACATTGAGGAAGTTAGCCATATATATCTTAAATTCTTAATAAATTAACAAACAAGATGACGTTAATAGGATCTAGTCACAAATTCAATATTTGATCAAGGAAGTTATCCGTATATCTATTGAGCAGAATGTTGATGAATGTACACGCACAAACATTGAGTTCAATCAAACGGACCAATTTATGAAATGTATATGTATCGAAGAACGGCATTGTTAACATTGCAGGTAAACTATGGGCAATTGGATGTTTTCCTTTATTTCATAGCAACCCGAATACGTACAGTATGGTATCATATTTTTAGCAGGCGACATCTAAAAAAGCATCGCTGTAAAATAAGAAATTGCCACTAAACGTTAACTTTATTCAGGTTGTTTTATACTTTCATGTATATAAGTGTTTGCCTCAATGTTTACATCGTCGTCAGGTGCAGATTGTGTGTATGTGGGAAAGGGTAAACATTGTCTATAATGATCATGTTTTTTATAAGTTTCTGTATTCAATACATACTATAAATAGCATACCAAGGACTGGTTAATTATGTTTAAACGGTAGAACTTTATATTTCAACTTTGAGGTAACCCTTTTCCCTGTTAAATACAGCTTTGAATACCAACGCAAACGTCGATTTTTAGAAACATTACAGGACAATCATGCATTGTTCGAAAGAACATTTTCTCTAGTTTCTACACTATTTTTTAACTCAAAAGTCATCCCCTTGAATACATCATTTATGTTTGATTTATTTTATTTTCTGTGTTTTCTAACTTGTCAACTTTATAAACTGCATAACAAGTGTTAGTTAAATCAGTACACAAAGTCGCGATCTTTTTATTTAAATGAGACTGTCGAGCTGTTTCTGATTCTCAAGATAGTTGCCGATCCTGTAGCAGACGTCGTTAGTAAAAATAGATAACATGCACACCGGAAAACATTTCAAAACTAGCGAATTATCTCGGTTTCCGAAACAGCATTGGTTATTGGGTTTCAGAGCGTTCGTATAATTGGTGTTTTTTTTAAATTCGGTGTTACGACACTTTCAACACTATTTCAGATATATCGCGGCGACAATTCACTTTTTCCTGTGTAAACAAACCAGTACTATGCTAGAAAATTGTCCTTGACCATGGGCACTCCACCATGACTTGGGATCGAACCCAGTTTCAAATCATTGACGTTAACCACTCGACCATAGCGAGGTCCTCGTTCATGTAAAAGAAAAACGTCTGCATCGGTGGTGTAGTAGTAGAGTAGTAGAGCGTCCATTCCTGAAGCTTCGAACGCGAAAGGTTCGGTTCCCGGTTATGTTATACGGGTGGTAATGGCTTCCTTATTGTTCGCGCAGGAGAGCGGGGTTAACACTTTACTGGTAACTTCCTAAATGATTGCGTTGATATAATTGTTGAATGACCTTTCAAAGATGCGTTAAACAAGCAAGCCTTGTTTTATAATTTAGATATCCAATTCACAAGACGTTACACCGCTCTTCCACATGTGATTCTAAAAGCAGACGACCTAAACCATATCCCATGTACAATCAATTTTCACGTTCACTTTGAACACAGATAAGAAATGTATGTATTTTTTTATAAAGCTCATCATTCTGTAGAAGTTTCATAATCAATGTGTTTGTAGGAACCGTCAATATTCAATGTGTATAAAAACTAGTACAATCTCCATAACAAGTCATTAAATAATGATAGAAAAGTATGAACAGCGTATTGAGGAATGTGATTATCATTCAGACCGGGCAATTGGGTTTTTGTTATATGCGGTGTACGTTCCTGTTGACCATCCGGACGAAATCAACGAATTATTTGATGTCTTTAAAGTCGTCTGATGAAGATGTACTGTATGTCCGAAATATTAAATTAACACACCCTTCACAAAACATCAGATTGTAATATTTAATTCGAACACCCTTCACATAATATCAGATTGCAATATTTAATACACACACCCTTCACATAATACCAGATTGCAATATTTAATTCGCACACCTTCACATACTAACAGATTGTAATATTTAATCCACACACCCTTCACATAATATCAGATTGCAATATTTAATTCGTAAACCATTCACATAATATCAGATTGCAATATTTAATTCGCACACCTTCACATACTAACAGATTGCAATATTTAATCCACACCTCCTTCACATAATATCAGATTGCAATATTTAATTCGTAAACCATTCACATAATACCAGATTGCAATATTTAATTCGCACACCTTCACATACTAACAGATTGCAATATTTAATACACACACCCTTCACATAATACCAGATTGCAATATTTAATCCGCACACCTTCACATACTAACAGATTGCAATATTTAATCCACACACCCTTCACATAATATCAGATTGCAATATTTAATCCACACACCCTTCACATAATACCAGATTGCAATATTTAATCCACACACCCTTCACATAATACCATATGGCAATATTTAATCCACACACTCTTCACATAATACCATATGGCAATATTTAATCCACACACCCTTCACATACTACCAGATTGTAATATTTAATCCACACACCCTTCACATAATACCAGACTGCAATATTTAATTCACACACCCTTCACATAATATCAGATTGCAATATTTAATCCACACACCTTCACATAATACCAGATTGCAATATTTAATCCACACACCCTTCACATAATACCAGATTGCAATATTTAATCGACACACCCTTCACATACTACCAGCTTGCAATACTTAATCCACACACCCTTCACATAATATCAGATTGCAATATTTAATCCACACCCCCTTCACATAATATCAGATTGCAATATTTAATCCACACACCCTTCACATAATATTATATTGCAATACTTAATCCACACACCCTTCACATAATATCAGATTGCAATATGTAATCCACACACCCTTCACATAATACCAGATTGCAATATTTAATCCACACACCTTCACATAATATTATATTGCAATACTTAATCCACACACCCTTCACATAATACCAGATTGCAATATTTAATTCACACACCCTTCACATACTACCAGATTGCATAATCCGGCATTTTGAAAGATACACAAGTGTTTTAACCTCTTACCTGTAATTGAGCATTTCCAATAAAAATGTATTTGCAGCTTAGAGATATCAGCCGAAAACTGCGCTGAATTGCAATATGAGATAAATGAAGACTCATACGAGACTGTGTGTACCTCTTTATTGTCCGTTTGTCAACTCGCATGTGGTATGAAAAAGGCTGC
>JAUELF010280076.1:0-10467 GCA_031471495.1 Clinocardium nuttallii | reverse complement strand
AGGGATAGGCAACTCCACCTGTACACCTGTTATCTGGTTAAAATATCACCCATAGACATAAAATTGTCCAAATTTTCTTATCTATGTCTCTGATATGACTGAGAAATTGTTAAAAACGGCGTAAAACCCCATTCAATAATTCAATCAATGCATACTGTCAAACAAATACTGAGCATATATTTCCCGCGAAATTCATTAAGTATACGTATTGCTGTAACCCCTTGCAAATTGGCATTTTGGGTTTTGTGGTCCTTCTTGACCTTGGTTCTTTTTCCTAATAACTTTCCAATACCGGGATTGAGAGTTGAAACTTGGTCCTCTGGATTCACATTCCGCCATGAAAACTCAATCCATTCGGTCGATGGTGTATTTGGTGCTTTTTAGATACGTTCCTGGTTTTAACTACATTACATATGCATGCCCTTGTCTTCTCCTGCCGCGGTCGTTAACTCTATTTATAGACTTCTATTAATAGCTCAACTATCCAACCAGTACAGTAGCCTATGGAACATACGATCATAAGTTTTGTTACTAAAACATGCAAAATTGAAAGCATGAAATGAAGAGAATAGTCGTTTTTCGTAACGGCACAACAGTGAATGGAAAGGTAAATACAATTTTCTGTTATTGTTGTGTATAATAACGCAGGAAAAGTAAATAAAACAACAGTATATCGCCTGATATAGTATCCGGATATAATACAAAACGCTTTACGTTGTGTTTTTTTTCTTTTAAAACGACAGTACCAAAGAGCTACATGGGGCTTCGCATTGGTAGAGGCCTAACACGACTACCCCTTTGTGCACTTTGGCCCAATTCACCCACTGACAAGCAGCCTGTTAATTTGCAGTTCTAGGTCCCGTAAAACTATCTCCTTGGACTAGGGACACTTTCTGTCACAGTGCTGGTATGTTAATGTCAATAAGGCTCACAACTTTGATGTCACATATTGCATTGAATGTGAACATAAAAATATAGAACACTGAAATCGCATTCAGGAGTAAAATGTCAAACACCTTGACATTTAGTCTCAATTTATCGCCGTTACATATTGCATTGTAACGTCTAGGATGCGAACAGTCAAAAAATAAAATCGCATTCCTTGTACAGAAACCTGGACTACTTGACAGGTTAATCACTGATCTGTATCATGGTCTCAATATATCACCGTTACATCGGATGCGAACAGTCAAAAAATATAATATCGCATTTAGAGTACAGAAGCCTGGACTGCATCTGTATTATATAATTTTTCTGTTGCAATTTTACAACTGATATCCTATGGAAAATGACTTAACGTCCAAATAAAATAAGCAAATTATCATATCCTTTCATTTGTCCAAAGACCTAATGTATTAGAAGGTCTTTCTTTTTTACTGTTCAGTCAAACACCTTGACATTTTAATCACAGATCTGTATCATGGTCTCAATATATCGCCGCTACATATTTCATCGGATGCGAACAGTCAAAATATAAAATCGCATTTGGAGTACAGAAACCTGGACTAATCTGTATTACATAATTATTCTGTTGCAATTTTATAACTGATATATACTATGGAAAATGGCTTAACGTCCAAATAAAATTATCATATCCTTTCATTTGTCCAAAGACCTAATGTATTAGAAGGTCTTTGTTTGGTCTGTTCATAAATTCTGATACTTTTTTCTTGAAATCTCTGTCAGTACTGTATTTTCATTTGTTAAAATTATTTGGAGAAATGATCAGTTTGTGGGGAGTTATAGAACATACTGTGACTTTGTTTTACTTGCAGGTATTGGCCGTAACCCACAGTTGTAGTTTACAAGATGTGCTGACAGAGTCGAGTAAGAAGTTGGGTTTTGTTGCTAGACAAATCTATACCCCACAGGGCGGTCTCATTGATGAGGTCTCGCTACTGAGGTATATTATTACTGTTCAGTGTTTATACTGTATTATAATCTAAGTGTTATCTGGTTTGAAAACATTATGCAAAGAAATTGTCGAAAAATTGTGGAAGTCTGATTTTAATACAGTCCCAGAAGTCATCTTCATCAGCTAAAGCCGTAAAGGGTTGGTTATTTATAAATAATGTGTGCCTCTGCACATCCTGTCCAAAGTTCTTATGAATGAAATGAATATATCTTATAAATATATAGTATTACAGGGAACTAGATAAGAGGGAGTAAACAGGTCTTTTCACCTTAAAATATCTCTTATTACTCAAGCAAATCTCAGTGAGACGATTCTTTTGAGTACCTACAACATAGGGTTTGAATGTCAACTATGGATTTTAGAATTTGAAATTTGTTCTAGAGCTCTGGTACTGTACACAATTTTGGGAGTAAAAAAGATGGAGAAATTTCTCATTTTGCTCATTTTCCCATGGTTACCCTTAACCCTTACCGTCATGTAGACACTTTTTGACTGACACTTCAGCAGAACATGATTTTTGAAAACATTGTGGCAAAAGTACTCATAATCATATTGACCAATTTCTTATTTTGCCACAATATATTTAACTTTATTCAAAAATTGTTCTTTCATTTATAGAGATTTTTCATATTTTTCGATGATCTTTACAAAGTCCTCTGCAGCAGATTTGTTGTATCTGAGAGAGGGTTAAATCATGTTTTGTTGGCACTTAAAGGAATCATCTCAATAAGATGTATCTTGTGAGAACCAACAAGATCAGGTTTTTACGGCAAATAAGGACTTGAAATAATTACGTCCCTTAACACTTTCCGTATCTTGACTCATCTGCAGCAGTCAAAACTTTTGAAAACATTCTGGCAAAAGTAGAAATTACTCATAATGATCAATTTCTCCTTTTACACTAATGTTTTTATTTTTTTTATGTAAATATTCATGCATTTATAGAGATTTTATATATTCTTGTCTAGATAATTTCCAGTCGCGGCAATTCGGTCATGGTGGAGTGCCCTTGGGCAAGGTACATTTTCTAGCCCAGTACTGGTTTGTTTACCCAGGGATCATGAATAAATAAATTTAATTGCGCGCTAAATTACCTTAGCTGTCGATGCGCCATAAAACAATATACATTCATTCATACTAGATAATTTCAAAGTTGTCTGCTGCAAATATGTTGCATGTTGGAAAGAGCTATGTCTGCTTATATTGTTTATAGGAACGATGATGTGCTATATGTGTCAGGAGGAGAGCCCTTTAAAGATCTACCACTTTTAGATAACATCAAAGCAATTCCTCCGACTCAGCCTCCAGTGGACCCCGTCCAGGAATTGGGCCGATGTTCTAATAGTGAATGGGTTACGCTTAATGTGGGGGGGAAACTGTTCTCTACTACAAGGTAAGTGTAGTGTTATGATACAGAGTTGAAAAAACCCATATCCCAAAATCTATCTTAAAAGACATCAAAAGGCTTCACCTACTGTAAAAACATTAACTATTTGCCTCATAATTTAATTTATTATAAGACTTCAGCTTTGAAATATCAAAATAGAAAAATGTAACTTTTAGAAACTTGCATGTATGATGTCAATGATTTATATGCAATTTTTATATACAGTATAACCTGTGTTTAAAGACCACCCTTGGGAAGAGAACAATCTTGTCTTTGTTCACAGGTGTTCTTTAATTACAGGGTCATTGATACAGGAAATGAGTAATTTGAGACTTAGAAGTGTGGTTGCTATAGACAGGGAATTGCTAAACAAAGAAAGTTTTTTAGCACAGGTTTGTCTGTATATACATTTGTGTGTGTTTATATATGGGCCGTTCCACGGGAAAACCAGCATTGTTGATTCTGCTTAAAGTATCAACCTGGATTCACTTATGCATGCCACGCAGGCTAATCTGGGCAGACATTTTTTGCCTCTACCTCTATTCTCCTGACACCGAATGTGTCAGCCCAGATAAGCCTGCGCGGTCAGAAGTCTGGTGTATTTTAAAACCCATCAGAATGCATCTACAGGTGGGAAAAGGCTAAATGACAGCACTTGTAATTAAAAGAAAGTTGATTAAATCCTTTCCCACATGCAGAATCATTTTGAGACATCTGTAGCAGATGACTTGAGAATATTGTGGCAAAAGGAGAAATGCTTTTCTACCTTTTATACGCTATGCAATGATTACCCTATTCTTGTTTAAAGTTGTCTGGTGCAGATTTTGATTTATGTTGGAAAGAGTTGATATAATAGAATCCTATTCTTTTTGTTAATTTTAAGGAGCACTCTAACACAGCAGCAACCTGAGAGCATGTTGGCAAGAATGTTTACTATTGATGAAGGTAACAATATTAACTAAGGTCACGACTATTTCAATGGTGTAGTAGTTTAAACCCGGGTTCGATCAGGGAAAAGGGTGTACAAAATACCTTTAACCCCCCTTTCCCAAATACAGATGCTTTCTGATGCCTCTGCAGCATACAACTCTTGAAAACATTTTGACAATTCTCCTTTTGCCACAATGTTTTCAACTTTTTTCAGGAATTTCACCTACTATTATAGAGATTAACCATATTTTTGTGTAGACATTTTCAAAGTCGTCTGCTGCAGATTTGCTGAGTTTTTGAAAGCGTTAAATGGAAGTAGTGGGCGCTCAGTATTGCAAAGATAACATAACCACTGGCTATCTACCATATTTACTCTGAAACAAGGTTATTAAAGTCATTCAGCTGGATATCTACTATTTTACTATGAAACAAGGTTATTAAAGTCATTCAGCTGGATATCTACCATATTTACTATGAAACAAGGTTACAAAGGTCATACAGCTGGCTATCTACCATATTTACTGTGAAACAAGGTTACAAAGGTCATTTAGCTGGATATCTACCATATTTACTATGAAACAAGGTTACAAATGTCATACAGCTGGCTATCTACCATATTTACTATGAAAAAAGGTTACAAAGGTCATACAGCTGGCTATCTACAATATTTACTATGAAACAAGGTTATTAAGGTCATACAGCTGGCTATCTACTGTGTTTACTTTGGAACACTGTTACTAAGGTCATACAGTTTGATATCTACCCTGTTTACTATGAAACAAGGTTACTAAGGTCATACAGCTTGCGATCTACCATGTTTACTATGAAACAAGGTTACTAAGTTCATACAGCTGGCTATCTACCATGTTTACTATGAAACAAGATTACTAAGTTCATACAGCTGGCTATCTACCATGTTCACTATTGAACTAGGTTACTAAGTTCATACAGCTGGCTATCTACCATGTTCACTATTGAACTAGGTTACTAAGGTCATACAGCTGGCGATCTACCATGTTTACTGTGAAACAAGGTTACTAAGGTCATACAGCTTGCTATCTACCATGTTTACTAAGAAACAAGATTACTAAGGTCATACAGCTTGTGATCTACCATGTTTATTATGAAACAAGGTTACTAAGGTCATACAGCTTGTGATCTACCATGTTTACTATGAAACAAGGTTACTAAGGTCATACAGCTGGCTATCTACCATGTTTTCTAAGAAACAAGATTACTAAGTTCATACAGCTGGCTATCTACCATGTTTACTATTGAACTAGGTTACTAAGGTCATACATCTGGCTATATACCATGTTTACCGTGGAACACGATTACTAAGTTCATACAGCTGGCTATCTACCATGTTTACTATTGAACAAGATTACTAAGTTCATACAGCTGGCTATCTACCCTGTTTACTATTGAACAAGATGACTAAGTTCATACAGCAGGCTATATACCATGTTTACTGTGGAACATGATTACTAAGGTCATACAGCTGGCTATCTACCATGTTTACTATTGAACTAGGTTACTAAGGTCATACAGCTTGCGATCTACCATGTTCACTATTGAACTAGGTTACTAAGGTCATACAGCTTGCGATCTACCATGTTTACTGTGAAACAAGGTTACTAAGTTCATACAGCTGGCTATCTACCATGTTTACTGTGAAACAAGGTTACTAAGGTCATACAGCTTGCGATCTACCATGATTACTATTGAACTAGGTTACTAAGGTCATACAGCTGGCTATCTACCATGTTTACTGTGAAACAAGGTTACTAAGGAGTAGGGTCATACAGCTGGCTATCTACCCTGTTTACTGTGGAACAAGATTACCAAGGAGTAGGGTCATTCAGCTGGATACATACCATGTTACTAAGGTCATACAGCTGGCTATCTATTGGAAAAACATTACTTAGGTTTACTAAGAAACAAGGTGAAACAATTCAAATTTAGGTCAAACAGTCGACCTACTACCATGTTTACTGTTGATCGAGGTAACTATTTAACTTAAGTCATAAAGCGGACTAACTACCATGTTTTTTTTAATGGACATGGTAGCAATTAAAGCTAAGGTCATAAATCTGGTTAACTATAGAAAAAGGTAACACTTAAAGATAAAGATACGGTCATTCATCTGACTAACTATCATGTAAACTATTTAACAAGTATTTATTAGAGCTTAGGTCATACAGCTGATAAATAACAACATACCCTGAACAATCGAACCAGATTTAAGTGTATGACATAAATCTGACTAACTATCATGTTTACTATTGAAAAAAGTAAATATTCAATCTTGTGTCATACAGCTGACTAACTACCCTAAACTATTGGGCCAAGTCACAATTATAGCTTCGGTCATACGACTGACTACATGTAATTGCTATCAACTATTGAATCCGGTCACAATTAACTTTGGTCATATGGCTGACTACATACCATATTTACTTTGGTCATACAACTGACTACATACCATATTAACTTTGGTCTTACAACTGACTTACAGCCATATTAACTTTGGTCTTACAACTCACTTTCAACCATATTAACTTTGGTCATACAGCTAACTAATAGCCATGTTTAGCGACAAGGGCTATACATCTAGGGGTTTGATTACAGGTTTGCCATTAATTTTGTATCAATCACTGACAAAAGTCTTTGTGGCTAACATCATTTGTCGTCACCAATGTACTATACAACCTTATTAAGGAATAAGGCAGATGCTCTGAAAAGTCTGGTAATACATAGTTAGGAAAACTGCTAAATAGAGGATATTTCATGAGTGTTTATTTATTATCACTTTTATTAAATGAGTTTACTAAGATGATATTCTGCGAGCCCTGGCATCCATCATATTCAGCTTAGTTAACAAGTTTATTAAAAGTGATAATAAATAAACACAAACCAGATATTCTATTTATCACATAGAGTGATTTATGAGGCGTGTTTCGAATAAATAATTAAATGTACATGAATTTTGCCAGTTCAGTCCCAAAGTAACATACATCATAACATCATTCCACTGACGTGAAGTCATTTTCATAGTTTCCCCGTTGTAACAAAGACTTGAGCGTAAGACTGGAAACAATTTTAGAAGTGTCATGATATTTATGTACATGTGTAAAGGCATTTTGACACTCCCAGAGACGGTTGTATGTGATACAATGAAATAGATCTAGTATTCAATCATTTACCTACTATGTAATTTCAAGAGTGTCTGCTTTGAAAAGGGTTTAGTAAAAAGGTTTTACACTGGTCAGAGAAATTGGAAGTATGCTATTGAAATAGAATTGAAAAGATTGTTGGAAAAGGAGAAATTACTCACTGAAGGACAATTATTTTCTTTCCCAGTGTTTTGTTGGCCACATTGTTTAAATTCCTACTGAATAGTTATACTCTCATTTATAAAGAATTTCCATAGTTATGTCTATTTAACCCAGCTGAAAGAGGTCGACTCAACCATGGTTCAAACTCCAGACGTCTCAACCATGGTTCAAACTCCAGTTGGCTCAACCATGGTTCAAACTCCAGAAGACTCAACAATGGTTCAAACTCCAGACGACTCAGCCATGGTTCAGACTCCAGACAACTCAACCATGGTTCAGACTCCAGACGACTCAACCATGGTTCAAACTCCAGACGACTCAGCCATGGTTCAGACTCCAGACGACTCAACCATGGTTCAGACTCCAGACGACTCAACCATGGTTCAGACTCCAGTAGACTCAACCATGGTTCAAACTCCAGACGACTCAACCATGGTTCAGACTCCAGACGACTCAACCATGGTTCAAACTCCAGATGTCTCAACCATGGTTCAAACTCCAGACGACTCAGCCATGGTTCAAACTCTAGACGACTCAACCACAATGTCGCTATGAAAGCTAGCTCCATATATAGCATGAAAGTATAGGTTACCTCTTATACAAGCATATAGTTCCATAGTGTCTATCTATGGGATGGACCACTTTACAACATCTACATGTTTTCAAAGTCATCTGCTGCTAATTAGTTTGTAAAGTGGTTAGGGTTGACCCTTTTCCCTCATACGACAATTCTGCAGCAGACAACTTTGAAAAAAATTGTCAAAAAAAAGACAATCTCTATAATTGAATCGGTAATTCCTATGAGCAATTTCATTTCTTTTGTTACTATGTTTTCAAAAAGCCTTCTGCTGCAGAGCCGTAAGACAGCATCTATATGAGGGAAAGAGTTAAACAGTGCTCTAGGATAACTATAGAGCATTTGCTATTAGTGAAGAGTCGTATCATGCAAACAGTTTGTTTTGCCTCTACCGTGTTTTCAGAAAGAAACATTGGAGAGTTTTAAGTAAGATTGCATGTATGCGCAACTGCCTTCCTACATGTAGACATATTTTGACACCTCTGCAGCAGAAGACTTATGAAAAATATTGTGACAAAAGAAGAAATTGTTCATGACGAGCAATTTATACATTCGCCGAAATGCTTTTAAATATATTATTTATTATAGATATAGAGTGTTTTCCTTAATCTGTTATTTCATCTACTCCAGATGTGTTGACTGTGGAAAAGGGTTAAAAGTACACCTGTCATTAATACACCAGGATTTTCCCAGTAAATGGCCCAATTATATTCATGGCACTTTTTAGCCTGTCCATGGGAAAAGGTCCAAGTTGGCATTTTGACACAGAAAGATAGACTTCTGAAAACATGGAAGCAAAAGAAGAAATTGATCATAATGAGCAGCTTCTCCTTTTGTCACAATGTTTTTTCCAATCTATTCAACATGTACAGTTATAACTTCATTTGTGTAAATTTCCTTGATGTTTCAAAAGTCTGCTGCAGATTTACTGTATGCTTGAATGGGTTAACTATGATTGAGTATTGACCTTTTTGGATGACTTTATCCGTGTCTCCAAATACATGTAAAGAAGGAATTGTTATCTGGTTGTTATACAGGGATTGATGACTAGACTGTCGACTTTTAAATCCAGCAACCACCATCACAAAGTTGAACTTAATTGGAGAATCTGCAAAAAAAGATAAATATTGACAAACATGCATGCATTCATTTGTTATACCAAATCCTTTAACAAGGGGGGCAGCAGGAGACATGAAAACATTATACCAAAACGGTGAAATTTGCTCATCATTTTGTCATAATGTTTTCACCTCTAAAAATGAAGATTATTCTAAGAGATATTCAGTTTGTTTGCCTTATTGTTTTCAAACTTGCAAATGTGTGTGTCTGTTGGAAACATATAACCCTTTCCTCATACGACAATTCTGCAGCAGTCGACTTTGAACATATTTTGTCAATAAATAGAAAATCTTTATAATTGGATTACATATTGACTTAAAAGTGGAAAACGTTGTGGCAAAAGGAGAAATTGCTTGTTTTGAGCAATTTCTTCTTTTGTCACTATGTTTTCATTATATGTTATAATTATGCTGCAGAGGAGTCAGAAAGTCTATATGAGGGAATGGCTTGAGGGATATTGTGAGATTCATCTCCTCTGTAAATATCTGAGGAAATATTATAATTTTATAAACAAAAGGAAAATGTTTTTTATGTTCAGAGGTGGCCTGTTATATATAGAAAATATTAACTAATAGACCAGCATCATTCTTTTATGAAGTTTGAACTTTCAGTTTTAAAATATGCTTTGAATATTTACGTTTGTCAAAGCTTTTTAGAACTACTACATGTTTCATTTGGATAACAGTGTATAAAGAAAAGGAAGAAATAATTTATTATAGTGACTTGTGCATACGTTAAAAATATGAAGCAAGATTACAATACAGTTCTCCATATCCAACATATCAATAACATAGAAATATATATACAAATATTTGAATAGGTTACCATGTGAAATCCTGTGTTTTAAGTAATCATTTGCAATAAGTGGCCACCTGGTGTGTGTGGGTGGGTGTCTTTTTATAAATGTTTTCTTATTTCTGACTGAGGCATTGTTCATGAATTGTTAAGAATTTCAACCCAAATTATAATGGGAACACTCCAACAGAATATAGGTTTCAGACTGAATACTGAGAAAGTGTATCCTGTAAACACAAACATCACAATAGATTGTGTGATTAGTTAACAGTTTATTATATATTTATGTTTGAACAATTTTCTGACAGGGAAAAAAATATTTCTTTATGGTTTTTGTGGCG
Organism: Clinocardium nuttallii; assembly: GCA_031471495.1. Lineage (NCBI taxonomy): Eukaryota > Metazoa > Mollusca > Bivalvia > Cardiida > Cardiidae > Clinocardium > Clinocardium nuttallii. The sequence goes on along the minus strand of JAUELF010280076.1, from coordinate 65 downwards.
ATTGGTTTGACAATCGCCACAATGCTAACAAAAACAACAACAACGAAACAAAATTTATATAGTCA
>JAUELF010280075.1:0-19447 GCA_031471495.1 Clinocardium nuttallii | reverse complement strand
TAGTGACAAAAGAAGAAATTGCACAAAACATGCAATTTCTCCTTTTGACACAATGTTTTCCACTTTAAGTCATAGGTAATCTATTTAATTATAGAGATTTTCCACATTTTTCCACATATGGAATTGTCGTATGAGGGAAAGGGTTAAACAGGGTGGCATGTCATGTTTGATGAAGAAACTCTCTTTCCATAGCTGATACCACCAGGGATGTAGTTTTATCTATGTCCCTGATACCACCAACTGGATTTCTAAACATGAAATCTTTAGTCATCTGCTACAAAAGCAATGTAAAATGTGGTTATTTGAAGTTTTGATATAAAAGGACAACATCTTTACAGGAAAACAAGCAATTTATTTAGCCTATTTACAAAACTATCTCATTTTTCCCTTTATATTTTAAAAAGCTGTCCACTTGAAAGAAATCAGTTTTGTTTAAGGTCAGTGGTGAAGGAGGAAAACTGATCAATATAGATTATAGGCTGTTCAATTGTAAACTAGTGGCACATGAAAATGTCTCAATGTGAAGACTCAAAACTGAATTATTTCGAAGCATTTCGTGTGACTAGTATGTACTTAACCCTTTCCCTAATACAAAAATTCTGCAGCAGTAGACTTTGAACATATTTTGTCTAAACATTGTGGCTCAGTTTGATCGTCTGTACAAGGTTAAGGGTTAAAATGGATTGCATGTCAAAAATTCATCATGGAATTATGAGTGCACTCCCCACTCGCAGTATTCACTGTTTGCAGAGACCTATTTCGAAAATTTTAAATTAGGCAAATTCTTGGAGGCATGATAGATGAAGAAAAAATGAAATGATAAAACAAAGAGGCATTTTGTTTAATTACTTTATTAATCATGGTTATATAACTAACAATACCTCCATTTATAAATGTGTTAAACTTCTATTATTATTCATACAAATGTAATATTATACAATTCTAATGAAACTGGTAAATAAATGCTATCTCTAAATCTCTACAAACAAATCTTAAACAAGAGGGCCAAGATGGCCCTAAATCAATCACCTGAGTGATAGTAAATTAGAAGCAAATATTTAACTGCAAATATCTGGGGAAATTTAATCAGGAGTGCAAATGAAACTGCAAGGAGTGGCTCAGAAATAGCTAATCAGTAAAGGCCATTTGTAATAAGGCATTAAATCTTTGCACAGTTTGAAACTGGACCACCATAGGAACATTCCTGTGAAGTTTGGTAGATATCGGTCCAATGGTTTAGAAGGAGCTGTCGTTTACCCCTTTTCTGATGCCACATAGCATATTTATTTTTACCAAATAAATTATGTAAAGGGTTAGTATAGGAACATTTCTGCTAAATCATCTTGAAATCTAACAAGAACTTTAATAAGAATGGAATTATAAAGTTTTGTCATTTTGCCACTTTCCTGATGCCGCCGCCTTGCTGCCCTGTTTTTCAACGAATCCCTATGGCTTGAACAAGTTTTGAAGAGGGTCACTCAAGTAACATTTCTACAAAATGATTTTGGAATCGTACCAGCCGATTTTGAAGGCAAAGGATTTTTTAAGTTTGTGCCATTTTCTCACTTTCTGATGCCACAGCAACCAAAGTTGTACACAGAATGCAAGTCTTTAAACAATTTTAAAAGAGGACCAACAAAGGAACATTCCTTTGAAGTACAGATGAAATTGGTCCAATGGAATTGTAAAAGTTGTCATTTGTAGCTAAAAGTTTAATTTAACCCTTTTATGATGACACAGGGGGTTGCTATGAATTTGTAACCAATCAATATGGCTTTAACAAATTAAGTAGAGGATCACTGAAGTAAGATTTACATTCAATTTTCTTAAAATCAGACAAGCACTTTCATGAAAATGGAACTTTCAAATTTCGTCATTTTACCCCTTTTCTGATGTGGCATGGTTACCATGTTTTTCAACCAATCAATATGGCTTTGTAAAGGGCGTCTCATAAGGATCATTTCTTCTAAACTATATTAGAATCTGACAAGCAGTTAAATAAGAAGAGAAGAATTTTTGGCCATTTTTCCCCCTTTCTGATGAAGCAGCAACCAAAGTTCTACATGGAATTTAAATCTTTAAACAATTTTGAATGGGAACCACCAACAGAAATTCCTGTGAAATTGGTCCTGTGGTTTAAGAGGAGATGATTTTTAAAGCTTTAAGTTAACAAAGGACAGGGTGATCAGAATAGATCACCTTGAGCCTTCGGCTCTGTTGATCTAAAAAGTACAGAAATAAGTAAGCCAGCATTGAATGTGATATTCTGCACTTCATTCTAAACTTATTCATCTTAGACAGAATGCATGTGAAGCTAGTTTTCACAGCCTTGTATCAAGTCCATTCTCCACTAAAACAAGGATAATTAGATCACTAGAGCAGCTCTAACCCAGAGACTCACTTCATTAATCTACATTTTCTTGCATAAAATTTAAGTTATGTATCACATTAGCCAGCAGCTAATCTCCAATAGGCAATAGCTGGAAACAAGAATATTACAGAAACAGCCTTGATTTATCACATCGATGCATCTGCAGCAGATAAATTTAAATACATGCTATAACTCATTAAGCCATAATATTTTGAAATCTATTAAAATATCATACTTTCATTTCTAGTGTTTTTTCATTAGATTTTTTTTAAAGTTGTCTGCTGTCATTTTGTTGCATGTGGATAAGTGTTGAAATACTAAAAATTGAATTCCCAAAGGAGCTGTGAATTATTACATCTCTTAAACTTATTTTAGCATGGTACCTTCAAAATACCTAACCACTAGAAATATTTAGTGAAACAACTAAATACCACTCCCAAAACTTAAGATAGTACTTGAAAGGAGATTATACAAAACAAAATTTCAACCAAATAACCTTGTCATGCTAGCATTGAAGATCTATGTTTAACCCTTTACCACACACAGGTCTACACATTTTGTCACATCTGCAACAGAGAATTTCTTGTAAAAAATGTGAGCAATAAAATCAACTATATTCAATAATTATACTTTCATTTAAAGATATTGGTTACTATATTACATGTATTGCCAAGATACTGACTTCTGGTGCAGATTGTTTGAATGTACAAAACAGGCAATAATGTATGTTGATCAATGTCATGGACAAATAACACTAAAGGACCATCGAAAAAACAAAACAATTTGTGTCACACTACAATTATGTGACTGCAAATATCCAGGTCCGCCAATGTCTCTGAGAAGCCTGATCAAAATAAGTAGTACATGTATGTTCTTGCTTGAAACCTTTTGATACCATAGACTGATTACGACTATACAAAGACAATGTATGCAATTTGATCAATATGACAAATAATTAAATGAAACTGCAAGGAGTGGACACTGTTAAAGAAAATAGCTTATCAATAAAGGTCATTTGTATCTTGAAATCTAACAAGAATTTTAATAAGAATGGAATTATAAAGCTTTGTCATTTTGCGCCTTTCCTGATGCCACCTTGCTGACCTGTTTTTAAATGAAATCAATATGACTTGAACAGTTTTTGTAGAGGGTCACTCTAAGAACATTTCTACTAAATTATCTTGGAATCAGACAATCAGACTATGGAGGTAAAGAATTTTTAAGTTTTCGTATTTTTCTCACTTTCTGATGCCGCAGAAACAAAAGATCTACACATAATCTAAGTCTTTGAACAATTGTGAAAGAGAACCAACAAAGGAACATTCCTATGAAGTTAAGTTGAAATTGATCCAGTGGAATGGTATAAGTTGTCATTTGTAGCTAAAAGTTCAATTAACCCCCTTTTTGGTGACGCCTGGTTGCTATGATTTTGTAACCAATCAATACAGCTTGAACAAATTAAGAAGAGGAATACTGAAGTTAGATTCCTATTCAATTTTTTTAAAGTCAGAGACAAGCACTTTTAAAAAAAAAATGGAATTTTCAAATTTTGCCCCTTTTCTGATGCCGCCTGACTGCCATATTTTTCAACCAATCAGTATGGCTTGAACACATTTTGTTGAGGGTCACCCAAGGAATATTTCTACCAAATGATATTGGAATCTGACAAGCAGATTCAGATAAGAAGATTTTTAAAGTTTGGACATTTCGACCCCTTTCTGATGCCGCAGCAAACCAAAGTTCTTAATGGAATTTAAATCTTTGAACAATTTTGAAACAGAGCCACAAAAGGCACATTTCTGTGAAGTTTGGATGAGATTGGTCATATGGTTTAAGAGGAGATGATGTTTAAAGCTAAAAGTTAACCACGGACAGACGACGGACAGAGGGTGATCAGAATAGCTTAGGTGATATAAAAAAAAGCAATTCTCTACGGTGTTAACTTTAACAGCGACTTAGTTTTAGACCCAGCATGACCCAGTTTCATGAACAATGTTCTGTTGAACTTTTATTAAGATTTGGACATACAATGTGGTAGTTTGAACAGTAAGTGCGTTTTTATCTAATTATAAATTCTACAGATTTCTGCCATATACCATAAAAATAACAAGTGCTAATAAATTACAGTGCATGTTTTCTCTACCTTTTGTCTGTTCATATCATCCTGCAATCATAGTGACATAATTATAGCAATTACAATAATATTGGTAAAAATAAATAAATAGTGAAATGTGATACACTAAACTTTTACCTGTTAAAGACAACTTTTCACATTTCTAGAAGATAGTTAGAAAAGCATTGTGGGAAGAGTGAAAAAGAAATAACTTCACTTCCAATTTTCCTTAAGCTTTATATAACTATTTTTCCGTCTGATATTTTCAAACCAGCTCTTAAGAGTAGAGTTTATGTCTTAATGGATTTGTAGTTACAAGTAAATACTGCAATTATCATGAAACCATTCAGATTTAATGTACTCACAAAAATATCCTTCTGAACAATCAGCTACTAGTTAAACAAATTTAACACATTCCCACTTGCCAACCCATTTTTACCAGTCAAAGCTGTCTACTTTTAAAACATGGTGACAAACAGTGAAGTTGCTCATAATAACGCAATTTCTCCTTTGCCAAAATGTTTCAAATTTTATTCAAAAAATGTACTTTCATTTAGACAGATATCGTATATACATGTTTTTGCCTACCAGTGCATGTATTTGTTTTCAGAGTTGTTAGCTGCACTTTTGTTGCGAGAATGGGTTAAGTCAGAAGTATAGTGGTTTTTTTGCTACACAAGAAAGACTCAAGCAATATCTTTTTTAAGATTTTCAGAAAATCTATAAAAAGGCTTATTTTGATTAAAAGTAATTTTTCTTCCATAATGACCCGTTAAGACTAGAAATTTACAAGGAAAGTTCTAAGCATACAGCAAAAAGGTTTTAGCTGTTCCTTGATGTAACTAATTTTTTTTACAATTGAAGAAGTAACATTTTGAAAATAATTTTAAGGAGAATGGACTAATTGTACCTCTTACAAAAACAAGTTTTCCTTTTCAAACACTGCTTTTTCATTAGTCAACTCTTTTAATTTTCTTTTCTTGAGATGGTTTCAATTTAAAAGGGCTTAAAATTAAAGCTCATAAAACATGTAACGGGTTAAAGCAGAAAGGAAAATTCATTAACCTTTCCAACATACAACAAATTCGAAGCAGACAACTTTGAAAACATGTAGACATGTTTGAATGAATGAATGAATGTATATTGTTTTATGGCGCATCGACAGCTAAGGTCATTTAGCGCGCAATTAAATTTAATTATTCATGATCCCTGGGTAAACGAACCAGTACTAGGCTAGAAAATGTGCCTTGCCCAAGGGCACCACCATGACCGAATTGCCGCGACCGGGGGGACATGTTTGAAGGAAAACGGTAGATACGAATGGTGATACAGGATAACCGAGTGAAATTAGTGATGAGAATGATCCATCCAATTGGTTGTTTAAAATAAGGCCCGTCCATAAATCAATGGTAATTTAAGAGATAGAAATTCGGCCGCTTTTTCAACAATACTACAGTTATATCACTGCGTATCCTTTGTAAACTACTAGTACAACTTGTTTATAATTTTGTTACCAGCGAGTCGGTCATTATGCTAACTCCTCAATCAATCCTGAACGGCAAGGAAGCACATTTATTACTAACATTATTTTTAAGTATTTGGTATGACCCGTGCTACCAGCTTATAACCGTGGTGGTGTATATAAGGTAATGCTACATTGTAAGCACCATGATCATATACGTAACAGATATCCCGATAGTATTATTGCGCCCAGTGCTTTAATTACATACAATTGTGTTGAGACTGGCGAAGTTGACGTACTAGCTGTTCGAGCGATTTGTGCTAAATGACCTTAGCTGTCGACGCGCCATAAAACAATATACATCCATCGAGCGATTTGACTGGAGACAGGAGTTTAATATAGCATTTGCTTCCATTTTGTGAAAAGCCAATGGTTACCTATCACTCGAGGCTTTGCTGGTGAATCACTTAAATTTTAGTTCTACTTGATTCACTCTCAGGGCCGTTATGGTATGCTCATGCAACAGGACTACTTTACTTATTCAATGCAAATAAATGAAGTCATCCGGATGTCAGCATAAAGTTATCCGATCAGTCAATGCATTTGCCTGTTGGTCCGTGCACCATGAACATGAACCTTCGGAGTGTGTCATGACTGGTGTAATGCTTAGATATGCCACTCCAAGTATATTTTATTTGATAAGTGCAGATATAAATCTGACCGCGAACGCGTGGGTACCGGTCACATGTCCGAGCGTTGATACGGTGTGTAGTGTATTGGACTTTACTACTTTAAAACCCGTTCATCGCTGGATTTGAATTCGAGACCTTTACGATCTACCACTGCGCAACTATCTTGTAACGGTTGACCAGACGAATGCACACTCCCATCGATTTCAAAGTGTCAAGCCGGGGAGGGGGTGACAAAGGTCCTTTAGAACACGACAGTTTCATTAAAATCAGACCTTAAACTTTTCTGTAGTAACATATGCTCTTATAAATATGATGACTGTCTAATTCGTGTTGGTCAATGTCACATGATTCATACGTTGGTACGTGATAACTGTATTAGGAGGATGCATGTATGTAGGTCGGTAACTCAAAATTTTAGAGTGAACGAAATCTTTGTATAGTATCAGCTTGTGAGCCATGCGATCGAGTTTCGAACATGAAAAAGAGTTACTATAGACAACGGCTCTCATGAAATTTCCTGGCGATTAAACGAGAACTGAGACCTCTAGAGTGTCCAAAAGGGTTTATAAGTATAAGTGTTTGCAAACAACTGCTATAATATGAGTTCATGAATTTCGGAAATTGGACTTCCATTGAAAATATAATACGTAAACATGTTCATCGTGTCCAACCTTTTGACACCACTTTAACAAGTTTTGAACTTGGAAGATGTTAGAGGGAGATGAACGTTCTGGGGAACATACATGAAGATTGGATGAAAAGAATATGGCCTCTAGATTGTTTGCAATGTTTGTCTGAAAGATGACCTAATTTTGAACCCTAGTGACAAGTTAGAAATGTGACAAATAATTAATGAATTGATCGAATTTCAGTGTGTCCCCATGGTTTCTCTTAAATATGAACTAGTGCCATTTTCTTTATCACATGTGACCCAGTTTCAGATTTGACCATTAGTTCATGAAAATTAATGTTTTAATGAGCTTATAAAGACTGGGTGGAACATGTCGCCTCTAGAGTGTTTACAAAGTACTTTCAAAGTTAGACACAGAGACCAAGTTTCAAATTTATCCTATATTTGATTTATGTTCTGATACACTTTCATTAAGAGTGGGTATGGTCCATTGAATGTTTACAAATCATATATAAAAGTTGACATAGTGTTTGACCTAACATGACATAGTTTCAGAATTGATCAAAATTTGACGGAGATGTTTGTTCTGACTGACTTTCATAATAATTGGATAAAAGGTTACGGTAGACTTTCATTAAACGTGGATGAAAAGTGTAGAGTCTACAGTATTCACAAGGTACATGTACATTGTATTTAACAACTGTAATAAAGTGACCTAGCCTTTTGCCCATGTGACGAAATTTCAAACTAGACCAGAAGATGATTCAGTTTGCGGGAAGAGTTGATGTCAGATGTGGCCACTGGAGTTTCATATATGACCATTGTTTTTTAAACGAATGATGATCTTTTGTGAATATTTGACGTAAATGAGGACTATGTCTTTTCCCGAAAAATATGTAAAGAAGGCCAACTTATATATAGCGTTGTATAAACTTATATTAATAATATATATACAATGCATTAAATTTTACTAAAAGCAATTCTCTGAACACGGATACATAGTGATTGCCGTTGGTTTATGTCTAGAAGTGAGTATCAATCACATTCCGAAAACCACTTTCCGTGTTATATGGTTCCTGACCTGGGATTGGCTTAAGTTATGAAATGACCTTTGTCACGTCCTTGGTATAACAACTATAATTAAATTATACTGAAATGTATATACAGAAGCGCTATCGTAGTGTTTAAAGCGTCCATCTTCAGAGCAGAAATATAGTGATGTATCAACTTATACTTTGAAAATGGTAAAAGTGGCTTTCTTTCTTGGCATTCAGGGTTTCGAAGAGAGCATTACGACTGATGCTCTAGTTTGAGGATAAGCTTAAGCAGCAGTACTGGCAATGTACCCAGAGAACATCGTGATATGTCTGACATACTGATAACTGCGACGTTAACACAATACAAACAAACACAATGTATCTTCCAATTTATTTGGATATAATAAAAATCATAGGCATGCATGCTGGTAACATAGTAAGTTTATATCCCTTAATTCTATAATAATAATAATAATATAATAATAATAATAATAATAACGACTTTATTGTATGAGGCTACACATTTGGGTTGTCACAATCTTCCATGCAGGCCTCACGGGCTTCGTTTTCTGATATCTGACATTCCAAATATACGAACATTATCATACAAAGCTCTGACTTGTGTAATTGTTGCCGAAATTCCGACTCACGTTTTACTCTGTTATAAATATTTATCGAAAGAATTAGCAATTAGTTTGTTTTGTTTTCCGTTATATTGTAACGAGACAACTTGCAGATTATTTGTTTTCATATATATCATACATCACAACAGTAACTTCATAGGTACATGCAACATATCGTACCCGCAGATTAAGATATAAAGTAAATTAAGGGTGTTATTAAGTTTTAGAGATAACTTTGTTTCAAGTATATTTGCCACTGGCACTTTATACATTATACAATGAAATATTACTGACAACAGAGTGACAATAATACAAATACAATCAAGATCGGATACATAATACCGTTTCCTCATACAGGTTTTTGAGATTCTTGATGTATTTGTAGCAGTTATATTGCTAATATGAAATGTTGTTAAGCTTTTCCCTCCGTGTGTTCAACTATTTATCAAAAAAGTGTAGCCATTACTTCATAGTCCAGGCTTCAAGACACTAAGTTTTGACCGGCGGTTTTCGATGCAGACAACTCTGTGCTCTGTAAGTCTGGCAGAGTATATCCGTCCTATGTACTATAACATTAAAAACAAAATAACATATACTCTAAGTAACACCAATACAGCGAGATAATAGATTGCTGAAATGTTAAGGAGTCACAAGACATCCAATAAGTCTAGGGCACATGTGTAAATCTGTGACCACATTTATGATTTAAAATTTTCTCCAAGATATCTAAATAACGAAAATCCTTATAAACTCTTAGAAGAGCAAAGGTTTGAAAATGATTGGTTTTATTTTTTAAAAGAGGCACAAATTTCATTGTATGATGGTGCAAACGTTCTCTCAAAAACTCATTTGCATCGAATACTAAATCGAATTTGTTTACAAAGAACGCATGTATAGCACACATATTTATTAATCTTGGTAATGCCCTGCTTACGAAATGATTAGTGGCACTAAGAATATTCTTTAGTCGATATATGTTGTGGTTTGACAGTGGACACATATTTCGATTCTTAAAATCTGTAAATTCATTTATCAGGTACTGCGACACAATTTTACTAGTGTCATCATTGAATATTTGCATGAATTCGATAATAAAATGTCTACGTTTATTTAAAAAGTCAGCCACGGCACTACAGTTAGGAAATTCTTTCTCCAATAACAATTCAACGAAAAGTGTTCCTTCTAGAAATTGTTCAGCATTGTAAATAAGATAAAAAAATCCAAAATATTGTTTTCGCTCATACTTAAACAGTTGGAAAATATATGGACACTTAGTTGATTCTGCAAGGCATTTAATTATCTTGTACTTCTTTCTGATATAACCCATTTTCCAGTGTATGGCTTTTATTTCCAGCAGACATTTTAATGGGTCAATACAGCCTAATTTCTCGTTATACAATCCAAGCATTTTATGCAAAAGTACATTTTCTGTGACATCATCCGGCAAGATTACATCAAGAGGCATTTCAACACGTGTATCCCATAGTACCTCACTGTTGAATATCCTCCACATGTAGTAGGGAGTGAAGCCGTTCCTAGTTGTACACAACAGAATATCTGGACCATAAATATCTTTAATTACCTTAAGCGTACTCGCCATTCCTTTCAGAGATAGTAAATGTATCAAAGACAATTCCTTTTTGTCATTCAAACAAAAGTCAGAATGTTTCAATTGTAAGAAGTGTAGAGAAATATACTCGGACACAACTGAATCGTCTTGATAGAGCTTATTCCAAGAAAAATAATGTTCTCTCCAAGGAAACAATGTCATCCATAATATGTCGGTATATCGAATTTGCTTGTTGGTTACATGGTCCCCATAGTGCATGTGTACTCCTGCTACAGCCCTTTTCTCTCCTAGGATAGAATAATGGAGGATACTGAATCCTTTGCTATCAGGGCAACTTTGAACGGAACGCAATTTGAATAGCAAGTTCACGATCATGTCCATTTGCACTTCATCAACAAAATAAATGTCCTTGTCGTAGGCGAGTTTGTGTAAAGGGGACATTTCAAACGGTTGGTTGCACACAAGTAACACATCTGGTCGCAACCCTGCGAGAGCAACAAGTGAATACTGGAAAAGATTATTTGGTGGTAGTTTTCTACTCATAGTTCTGAGAAGATACCACCTTAAATCACTATCAGTTTTATTGAGATAGTGAATCATTGCAGTGGTTACATATGGACTATTCATGTAGATGGTAGGTATTATATTTCCTGGGATACTATGTCCAAAATCGTTTTCATAAAAGATGATAACAGATTGAATGATAGTCATTTCCCAGGGAGACATCAGTTCTTCGATGTTCACAGGTGTACACCTTTTATAAAAAACATTGAAGAACAAACACTGTTGGGGAAGTTTGAAATAGGTATAAGATTGTACGACATTGGCAGACAGTGAATATTCTATTGGAGTCTTTCCTATCACATCCTTTTGCTCATGCAACCCGTACCACGTGAACTTATCATGAAAGTACATATACATTGATATGAAATAATAACCGTTTAACATAGCATAGTGTAATATATTTCTTCCATCTGAATCATTCTGCACCAGCGAATGACCGCTGGTTACCAGAACATGCACAACCGTTGCAAACTCATATTGAATTTCTGGACTTGATTTTTCCAAACGGTTCAGGGCGGAATATAGCAGAATGCCCCGCCCTTTTTCATCAACAAACTGTGGAAAAGACATAAACAAATATAATGGGTTTAAAATAAGTAGCGATTCGTTCCGTCCACACATTGCTGCACTATGATAAATAGTCATTCCGTTTTTATATCTACGGTCGTCAGAACTATACGCCGGAATATATCCATCTCGTAATGCTCTGAGATACGAAATGGAAGCGTAACACGCAGCATAATGTTCTGCAGGAAGACCACCGTTGTCTAACAAAATCCAGTTTAGTGGTAATTCATTTTGTTTAATGTAGTGTATCATTTCACTTCTGTCAAACCTTGCAAGAAGATGGGCTATTGAAAACCCATCCTGACAGTTCCTTTTCAGTATAAATTCCTCTAGTAATTGGTTATCGGAAATGTGACTTAAACTGCCGGAACATATTTCAATTGTTTCACTTAATCGAAAATTAAGTAAAATAAACATTCGGGTCTGGTTATACCAAATACTTGCTAGAAAGGGTGTTCGTCCAAAGGCATCCGTGCAATTTAACAAATGGGTAAAATGTCGGGAAAGCTTCTCTACAACTGAATAATGGCCGTTTCGAACTGCTACATGTAATGCACTCTCTTTAAAAACTTTCCACCATTCGTCCAAGTGTTTCGAACTAGAATTCAAGGGACTTTTCATAATTGTGTTATAAGAAAGTATAGCTGTATTATCAGATATGCATTCACATGCCGTATGAGTTTGGTTAACAAAGTCTATCACTGTTCCATGTCCATGCTTGGCGGCCAAATAAATACAAGTTTCTCCTACGATACTATGATTCAATGCGGCTATTTCTTGAAGAATTTCTGTGTAGCCGCATTCACAGGCAATGTCACTGGGAAGGTGACCAATAGCGTTACGAAGGTATATCAAAGCACTATCTATTGTTAATAAGTATCTTACAACATGTATATGTTTATTTAACACTGCAATATGTAGTAAGTTGTAACCCGAAAAGTATTTTGTCTTGATAGTTTCAATCATCTGAAAAATGTTTTCTAAAAACGATCCATCATATTCGTATGAAACGTATTGCGTGGTAAAACTGATATTAGCACCCTTTGCAAAAAATAGTTTTAACTGTTTTGAATGTCCTTTCGATGCTGCAACAAATGCAGGCGTTTGTCTATTGTCATCCAACGGATCTATGTCTGTAACATATGGCAACACAAGCTCCAAAGCCCAACCTGAGTCCGTCAAGCTCACTAATCTGTGCAGTGATTTTGGTTCGAGGTATTCGTGCTTTAATGATTGAAATATCTCTCTTATTTCCCTTTTCTCTGATTTGCCAGCGTGAATCGCCATTTCAATTACATCCATTGTCTGATTTATTTGTGTTGCCTCAAACAGGTATTTAGACAAATATTCATGGCCTTGTTCCTGTTGTATTTTAAATTTTTCGTTTTCCTTACTCAACAACCAATCATGTATTGACTGGTGTAAAAATGTCACTTCTTTCTGTATTCGGAGGAAAAACGAGAGTTTGTTAAAGCTGTGTTCGATCAAGTTGTCATCTGTAAAATTGTTTGAATGTAACACATTCATAATATCAGATTTGGCCAATGGGATTAGCGAGGCGCAAACGATCTGTAGAATCAATTTTGCAGATTTAAAGGCTGTTATTGATTGGAATTGACGTTTAAAGTTGCTCTCGTAAAAGTCTGGCAAATTCCTTGGTAGACTTAAACTAGGATAATCAGAATATCGATCCATTATATATTCAAGTGAAAATGCGACAAATAGAAAATTACCCTCGCTTTCTTTTAATATCTCCTTTATCACTTCTAAATCAGATGTTGTACCAAAGTAATCTTTCATTCGATCAATCAGTGTATAGTGAATGTCTAAATATATCTCTATATCGTTTAAATTACGTTGGTCGCTCGAGATTAAGCGTAACTCAGTCAATGTATTCAGATCGGTTATACCAGGAATATCTCTCGAAAATATTAAAAACTTTATCCAATACGGAAATTTCTTGATGCGTATTTTAAGTAAATCTAATAGATGGTTTGTATCGGTATTCGAATCGAAGCATTCGTCCAACGCATCTATGACAACAAGCCACGTTTTCTCCCCATTAACTTCTTTTAAGGGGAATAGAACACCTTGATCAAGACAGGCCACTGGGTCTTTTCCACATTGTTCCTCGTCGAATATGAGAGAGTGCATGTCAAGGAGTGCTATTTGATGTCCAAACTGGGCACTGTATGTTGAAAAGAATCCTACAAGACGGCGAATAAATCGTCCAGCATTCATTGTACTATAGACATCGAATTTACAAACATGAAAAGCTGCAATATTATCTCTTAAATTCCACCCATTTGCGTTGTGTTTGGCGCATAACATATGTGACACTAAGGCACTTTTACCGTATCCCATTTCAGCAACTACCGATAAACCATGTCTGTCTTGTTTTGTATGAAATAATTTCTGTTCTATTTCCTCAAATAACCATTTTCTCCCTATTAATGGTTTATGATCCGCAATATATGGAAACAGTGGTAAATCTTGGGGAAATGGATGCGTATATTTCTCCGAAACACAATCTACAATACACAATAACATTTGAGTAGTACGTGGGATAAAAATTACTCATGTTCAGGCTTATACAAATGATGGCGTATGAAGCTATTCAGAATAAAATGTAGCGCAAGATTCCGATTTCATTAGTATTTCAAGTCCAATCTTTCTGTAAATGAATCAAAATACAGTCCTATGTTTACTCGTTAAATATTCAAATTACATTACATATTGAGACAATTTACAAACGATAGTTAAAAGGCAGATTTCAATTTGTATGAAGTTGAATTGCGTATTTACCCTGGGACCATTTATTGATACATACTAAACAGTAGTCTGTTGTTAACTACCCTGCATCCGATAGACAAAATGTTAAACCAAGGACATCCGTTGGACAACAAATTGGCCAATCAGAAGTTGCCTAATAGCATTTAGATGGCCCAACTGTCAACATACATATAACAACTGTCAGAACTCATGAATCCCGTATCCGCCATCGATTTTTCGTTTTGTAACGGAAAAACTCGACATTAATCTCGCCCTGAAATTTTCGGTCGATATTTCCATGCTTATTGCAACTTATTGACATGAAATTTACATGACAACTCCAAACGACTATTCTGAAGACGATTACATTTTTTATTCCCTTAAATATAGAACATGATTATATACAGTGAATATGGTACGAGAGGGGTTACATCGAATAGGAACGAAATGAAACTCATGTTCGAAAAGAAAGATTTCAAGAATAAAATAAAAACTAGGAATATAGCTAACGAACTAGTTTTAAATGAAACTCATGTTCGAAAAGAAAGATTTCAAGAATAAAATAAAAACTAGAAATATAGCTAACGAACTAGTTTTATTTAACCTGGAACAGTCATAGAAAACTGTAAATGGCAAATTCCAAGTTGACGACCCCAATTTTCTCATCGACAACTAGAAATATTGAAGTTTGAAACTCGATAATTTTAGACGCTTTAAACTGGGGTATCACCAATTGAAAGTGTGCCGCTAAACGACAACGAACGGGTAACAACTTACATCTTGGTCATCCAATAAACAAATTAATTTATTTGAACATTGAACCTACCTGCGTTGCTTGGGCCTATACTAAAAGAAAATCCTTCAGTAACGACATGATGTATAACCATGCGAATGTCTTGTTGGATGTAACTACAACAAATTAAAGTCATAACGAATAATATTGTCGATCCAATGGTCTGTTTTTTAAACTTGTTTCTATCAATAATTGTTGTTGAAGAATCAATTACACCGGGCTTGTTTTGAATTTCATCAATTTTTCGCATAATTAGTTCCATGTTTACTTTCAAAGGCTCTATAACAGCCTTGTACTTTTCCATTTCGTCCCCATTTTCAATTGTTTTAAGTTCTTCAATGCATGTCCGAGCGTCAACATACCGTATAACTTCACGGTCTTTTACAAGATCATTTAAGGCGTCAAATACCCTTGTTTTATCTAAATCTGATACTTTCATATAGGGATTGTGGCCATAGTGTTTGTTCCTCAGGTCAGATATTCTGTCTAATACAAACGGATTTATATTGAAAGCATTACATTTTTTCCAAATAGAACACGTGTTTGCAATATCCCGTAAATTGTGGTCCTTGGCAAACACCTCTATAATATTTTCCATCGCTGCTGGCCATGTCCAGGACTTTGTATGTTTCCACTGTATAGAGTTGAACTTTCGATTGTTTTTCTGAAGTGCTTCCTTCCATTGTAGGCAAGTTGTGCACCATCTTATTGGACAGAATAGAGAGAATAAAAAGATAATTATAAATTAAATATCAATTATATATTCATCTCTGCCGTTGATGACTTCATATATACATTATTTAACTATTTGCATTAACGAAAACGAAAACGAAATCGGAACAACTTATATATATAACTCAGTGTCTTGGCAAAATCAATGTTGTGTAAAAATACGGTTTGGTAGACCAGGATTATAAAATAACAAAATGACACTTTTAATTTATATATTTGAAATGATTGAATAATGTAACATTAATTAAGACTATTAATTGAAATAAGTATTTAACATGCTAGGCAAATATTAAACAAGAGGGTAATGATGCCCGAACTTAAATACTCTTCATGTCACAAAGAAATTGTCCCGTTTTGAAAATAAGTTGGCAAGCATGTACCAGAGCCACCAGGGACTGCTCGTTTAGTTCAAAAGTTCTGTCCCGATTGGAAAATAAATGAAACAAATGTTCCTTCTTTAATATGAAATATAGCCCGGACAAGATTTTAATTGGGATTAAACACCATTCCAAGATGCATTTATGCAGCAAATTACATACATCTATGCTAGGTGTTATAGTGTTGAAAATATGGCCCATATTTTAGGAAACAATTATCTTTAAATTCGAAAATGTTAAGTTACATTGATCACAATAATTCAGTTGCCGGTATTTATTGATCTGCTCTTTAGAACACATTCTCAGGTGAACGATCCGGGGCCGCTCGTTCTTTGAATGTTTTAACTGTCGCCATGCATAATTAACTGTTTGGCGAGACAATCCAGAGTCACATGACGCACGTAGTCGGTGTTTTTTTCCACTTGTGATCATCAACTGCCCATTTGTGTTACTATAACAATACTTATGTGATTGATTTAGTGTCAATACGGTACTCTTTTGTCGAGACTTTAAATAATAACTACTATTTGCTTGATTCTGCCCATTTAGTGTGTGTTTATAAGATACAATGGAAGGATAATCCCGACATAGGATTGTAAATTAATAGATTGTTAAAAACAAGACACTGCTCATTTTTGGTAATTATTTGCTCGCCCGAAAATATTTTCAAATAATCGTCTGCTACAGGTTATTTCAGTTTCTGACAAATCGTGTATGGATCTCTTCTGCATGATTTCAATAACTTGCTGTGCAATTATTAAGGGTTAAACAAGTACGAGTAACATTCCGGGTATATGTATATCTGTCATTAGCAATCCGTCATGGTCGAGTGGTTGAGTCCCGGAAATTGGAACTGGGCGTCCCAGGTTCGATCCCATGTCGCGGCATGTCGGTCATTGTGAAGTGCAAATTTGCTTGCCTAGTACTGGCGTGTTTGCCCAGGGAGCATGAATAAGTGAACTGTCGCCATATACCATGTACAACTGAAATAATCTTGTAAACGGCGTAAAAATATCAGTTTGAAATTTTGATTAAAAGAAAATGCGCGTTTTATCGATTTTCTTTCTTTTTCTACAATGTTACTAAATAGATTATAACAGTCGACATATGGCATACATCGTAGAGTCACCAGATAGCGCCAAATACGCCAAATAATTGAGTTCACACAATGAGGGTCAATTTAACAAAGGAATGACTGTCTGAGACTAGAGACAAACACACACGTGCATATATATAGGCAATACAAAATATAATCAAAGCACTGAAAGTGCTGACAACAATGTGTCCTCTGCAAAATGAGTGATACCTCGCTAACAGTATCTATGTTCTTGACCATGCGGTTTTAGAGAATATTTTTTAATTGTTTCGTATTTTATGCCATAGCAACCAAAGTTTTGCATGGAATGGAAATCATTGAACATTTTGATAGAGTTTCATGCAAGAAACATCCCTGCAAAGTTTTACAACATTGGACCAGTGGTTTCAGAGATGTCATTTGAAGGAAATGGTGGACTGACGGACAGACGGACGGAATGCAATCCCAATCAATCCATGTAGGAGAGTTACAGCCTTTATATGACAGTTGGGACAGACTGAGGCATTGGATTTTGAAAAACTTGTGGCATTGGAATATCAATAGGTGCAAGATATTAAGATGATATTTTAAATATATAAAATATAGTTAAATGAAATAAACTATTGTAACAAAACATACGTACAAAAAAGCGAACAAATAACAAATGAACGAGATCAAAACTTGGAGATCATATTACATACTATCTATGAAATTGTGTTGCTGATGGGATAAATGTTTTTTTTAACCATATTCATGATTATACAAGCACAGTCTCCAAGTCTGGTTCACTCAATAAAATTCCAGGGACCAGACAAGGAGACACTTCCTACCTATATTCAATTAAATCCGAGCATTCAAAATATTTACAGGTTGCACTATGTTACAAGATGATCTAGACAAACTAACCGGTAAAGTTGGAAAAAGTCTGGGGATATTGCCTAGTAAATGCAAAGCAATCCATTTCTTCAAATATTAAAAAAAACAAGCTTTTACTTACGTGAGACTGCAAATATGATAAGTTAATATTTAAGTGATTTCAATTATGTAATTCAACACTTTACCAAACATGCCTTGGCCAAAGAGGGCCATTCTTTCTCGTCTAGGATCATTTTCTATTGTTTATAAAACGAACAGTAAACACGTTGTAACTCTCTGGAGGTAACATAAATTATTTAACCTCTTCACCGGTTACACCGTTAACTCAAGCGGAGTAACTCAGCATATCTCAATAACGTCTATCGGTCGCTAAGTTAAGGGTCGCCACTATCGGTCGCTGTTTTGTGGTCATTCAATGCAGCTTTTCGAGTCCGAATGGATTTAAAATCATTTGATGAAATCCGACAATTAAACCGAATACATTGTATCATTCATTTACTTCATCGTTTATGTTTATAATACCTCCCCCTTTAACAAAAACCCACTTTTATTATCCATTTCCGTTTTAAGCACGCATGTAATTTTACTAATGGAAATAAGGATGTTCACATTGTATGAAATGTCGGATCCAAATACTCCTCTCGATTACGTTTAATTTCCATAATACATGTATACATGCGGGATGCCAAAACAAGACTTGATCCTGAATCTGCCTGATGGTGTAGTAATTCAAATACTCTGAATTTTGCCTACATTAGTGTTACAATGATTTAAAGCATTAACACGTGTATTACGCAACGGAAACGGGTTTTAGTTTATTTTTAAGTCGAGATCACAAACACGATCCACACGCATTTCAGCTAAAGTCGATCTACTTTGCAGGCGAAAGGAGAAACCTATGGCTGTTCAAACTGTCAGGGGCTATACGTTTGACGCATCAGGCGTACGCCGTTCTATTCGTTTCAAAAAGCTAGAATGAAATCGGCGCCTTTTAAGCAATGAGGTTTGGATATACCGGCGTACCCCGGCTTACTCCGGCCAGCGTCAAACGTATAAGCCCCTCCGCTGAGTCGTTTTCAAAATTGCCTACTATAACAATGTGTCACGTGACACATTGTTAAAAACCAGGGCCAATATCACTTATTGGACCGGTCCAATCAAAGATTGCTGACGAATGATTGGCGGGTGAAAA